>PJEM01012106.1:0-42895 GCA_004023845.1 Helogale parvula
TATAAACAAATAGAGATCATACCATGCACACTTTCAGATCACAATGCTATGAAACTTGAAATTAACCACAGGAAAAAGTCTGGAAAACTTCCAAAAGTGTGGAGGTTAAAAACCACCCTATTAAAGAATGATTGCGTTAATCAGGCAATTAGAGAAGAAATTAAAAAATATATGGAAACCAACGAAAACGAAAATACAATAATCCAAAATCTCTGGGATGCAGCAAAGGCAGTCCTAAGAGGGAAGTATATTGCAATCCAGGCCAATCTCAACAAACTAGAAAGAGTGCAAAATCAAAAACTAACGTTCATTAATTTTTAAAATTTATTGTGAAACGGGATTTTTGTGAATCTCTGCCAAGCTTATCTTTTTTGCTTAAGACTTTTCCTAACCATTTGTAGATATATCGCTTCATTTGCAAGGAACTTTTCAAAATTAGTCAGTAAAAATAGTTTTTTTCAATCGACAGTGAGTAAAGATAGATTGACAAATCTGGCTATATTCTCTATTAAATATGAGTATATAAAGAAGACAGATTTTAATGAAGTCATTGACATATATGCAAAAGGTAAGTCTCAAAAGCAAAATGGTATCACAACAATTTGTAAATATATTTCTTTCCTCTTTAAATATAAATTAGTTAAAATTATTTTTTAATGTTTATTTTTTTATTAAACATTTTTAATGTTTTTTATTTATTTTTGAAAGACAGAGAGAGACAGCGCAAGCAGGGGAGGGTCAGAGAGAGTGGGAGATATAGAATCTGAAACAGGTTCCACGCTCTGAGCTAGCTGTCAGCACAGAACCCGATTAGAAGCTCGAACCCACCAACTGTGAGATCATGACTGGAGCCAAAGCCAGACGCTTAACCGACTGAGCCACCCAGGCGCCCCAAAATGTTTATTTATTTTTGAGACAGAGAGAAACAGAGCATGAGCGGGGAAGGGGCAGAGAGAAAGGGAGACACAGAAATGCAAGCAGGTTCTAGACTCTGAGCTGTGGGCACAGAGCCTAGTCAGGGCTTGAACTCGCACACTGTAAGATCCTGACATGAGCCGAAGTCAGATGCTTCACCGACTGAGCCACCCAGGCGCCTCAAATTAACTAAAACTTATTAAGGGGTATGTGGGTGGTTCAGTTGGTTAAGCGTCCAACTTTCGGTTTTGGCTAAGGTCATGATCTCGCAGTTTGTGAGATTGAGCCCCACGGTAACCTGTGTACTGACATAGAGCCTACTTGGGATTGTCTCTCTCTCTCCCTGTCTCCCTCTCTCTGCCCCTCCCCTGCTCCCCCCCTCTCAAAATAAATAAGTAAACATTAAAAATAAGTAATCCTTTGTTTTTTTAATTTTTCTTTACTGTAATTATTATTTAAAAATTTTTTGCTATTTCTAAATTTTATTGTGATATAATTGACAAAATATTTTATAAGTTTTAGGTGTACACGTAGGTTTTATTTTTTTATTATTTTTTAAGTTTTTACTTAAATTCCAGTTAGTTAATATATAGTGTAATATTAGTTTCAGGTGTACAATATAGTGAACTATAGTGATTCACCGCTTCCATACAACACCTGGTACTCATCACAACAAGTACACCCCTTAGTCCCCATTACCTGTTTGACTCAGCCCTCCATTCACTTCCCCTCTGGTAACCATCAGTTGTTCTCTATAGTTAAGAATCTGGGGGTGTCTCTCTTTTTTCTCTTTGCTCATTTGTTTTGTTTCTTAAATTGCACAAATGAGTGAAATCAATGTTGTCTTTCTCTTATTTATTCCACTTAGGATAATACTCTCTAGGTCCATCCATAGTTGTTACAAATGGCAATATTTCACTGTTTTTGATGGCTGAGTAATATTACATTGTGTATATATAGCACATCTTCTTTATCCATTCATCAGTTGGTGGACACTTGGTCTATTTCCATAATTTGACTATTGTAGATAATGCTATTATGAACATTGGGGTGCATATATCCTTTTGAATTAGTAATTTGTATTCTTTGGGTAAGTACCTAGTAGTGCAATTGCTGGATCATAGAGTAGTTTTATTTTTAATTTTTTGAGGAACCCCCTCACGGTTTTCCAGAGTGGCTACACCAGTTTGTATTCTTACCAACAGAGCAAGAGGATTCCCCTCTCTACTCATCCTTGCCAACACCTGTTGTTTCTTGTTTTGTTGATTTTGGCCATTCTGACAGATGTCAGGTGATATCATTGTGGTTTTGATTTGTTTTTCCCTGATGATCCGTGATGTTGAACATCTTTTCATGTGTCTGTATGTCTTCTTTGGAAAAATGTCTTCTGCCTATGGATTATTATAATCCATTTAAAATATAATCCATTAAAATTCATTTAAGTGGATTATTCATTTTGGGGGTCTTGAGTTTTATAAGTTCTTTATATATTTGTGATACTAACCCTTTATCAGATATGTCATTTGCAAATATCTTCTCCCATTCTGTAAGTTGCCTTTTAGTTTTGTTGATTATTTCCCTCAGTGTGCAGACGCTTTTTATTTTGATGAAGTCCCAATAGTTTATTTTTGCTTTTGTTTCCTTTGCCTCAGGAGACATATAGAAAGAAATTGCTGTGGCCAATATCACTGTCTGTGTTATCTAAGATACATATGGTTTTATGTCTCACATTTGGGTCTTCCATCCATTTTGAATTGTGGTCCAGTTTCATTCATTTGTATGTTGCTGTCCAGTTTTCCTCACAGGATATGTTGAAGAGACTATCTTTTTCCCATTAGAAAGTCTTTCTGCTTTGTCATAAATTAGTTTACCAAATAGTTGTGGGTTTTGATCTATGAATCTTTTTGTGCCAATAGCATATACAGTTTTGCAATATAACTTGAAGTCCGGAATTATGATGCGTTCAGCTTTTCTTTCTTTTCTTTTCTTTTTCTCTTTTTTAAAATTTAAGTCAGTTAATGTACAGTGTAGTCTTGGCTATAGGAGTAGAACCCAATGATTCATCTCTTATACATAGCACCAAGTGCTCATCCCCAAAAGTGCCCACCTTAATGCCCATCACCCAATTAACCTTCAGCAGCCCTCAGTTTGTTCTCTGTATTTAAGAGTCTCTTGTGGCTTGCCTCCCTCTGTGATTAAGTCTTATTTTTTCTACCCTTCCCCTGTGTTCATCTGTTGTGTTTCTTAAATTCCACAAATGACTGAAATCATATATTTGTCTTTCTGACTAATTTCATTTAGCATAATACACTCTAGTTCCATCCATGTTGTTGCAAATATCAAGATTTCAGTTTTTAAATCTCCAAGTCGTATTCCATTGTGTATACAGGATAGTTTGTTCTAGCTCTGTGAAAAATGCTTCTGCTATTTTGATAGGGATTGCATTAAGTGTGTGGATTGTTTTGGGTAGTATAGACATTTAAATAATATTTGTTCTTCCAATCCATGAGCATGGAATATCTTTCCATTTCTTTGTGTTATCTTTAGTTCCTTTAATCAGTGTTTTATAGTTTTCAGAGGTCTTTCACCTCTTTGGTTAGGTTTATTCCTAAATATCTTACTGTTTTGGGTGCAAATGTAAATTGGATTGATTCCTTAATTTCCCTTTCTGCTGCTTAATTGTTGGTAAATAAAAATGCAACAGATTTCTTTTTAAAAATTTTTTAATTTTAATTTTTGAAAGAGAAGGAACGAATGGGTAAGGGCAGAGAGAGATGAGGACGAGGATCTGAAGCAGACTCTGCTACAGACAGCAGAGAACCCCAATGTGGGACTCAAACTCATAAACCATGAGATCATGACCTGAGCTAAAGTCAGATGCTTAACCAGCTGAGCCACTGAGGTGCCCCGGCAACAGATTTCTGTACATTGATTTTGTATCCTATGCCTTTATGGAACTTGTGTATCAGTTGTAGCATGTTTGGGAGGAGTCTTTGGGTTTTCAATATAGAGTATCGAGTCATCTGCAAATAGTGAAAGTTTTACTTCTTGCTTAATTTGGATGCCTTTTATTTCTTTTTTTTTTCTGATTTCTGTGACTAGGATTTCCAATAGAATGCTAAATAACAGTAGTGAGAATGGACATCCTTGTCTTGTTCCTGACCATACAGGAAAAGCTCTCAGTTTTTTCCAATTGAGGGTATTACCTGTGGGTTTTTCATATATGGCTTTTATTATGTTGGATTTCCTCTAAATCTACTTTGCTGAGTTTTTTTAAAATCATGAATGGATGTTGTACTTTGTCAAATGCTTTTTCTACATCTATGGAAATGATCATATTGTTCTTGATTTTTTTTTAATTACAATTTTTTGTTGTTATCAACAAACGATTTTCAACTTATGCATATATGGTCAATTAATTTATGACAAAGGAGCCAAGAGTACACAGTAGGGAAATGAGAATCTCTTCAGCAAATGGTGTTGAGAAACTGGACAGCCATGTGCAAAATAATGAAACTGGATCATTACACCATACACAAAATCAACCCAAAATGGAGTAGATATTTGAATGTAAGAACCAAAACCATAAAACTCCTAGAAGAAAACATAGGTAGTAAATTCCTTGACATTGTTCTTGGCAATGATTTTTTGGCTGACGCTAAAAACAAAGGCAACAAGAACAAAACAAACAAGTGGGATGACATCAAACCAAAACGTTTCTGCACAGTGAAGGAAACCACCAACAAAATTAAAAAGCAACTTACCAAAGGTGAGAGAATATTTGCTATTAATATATCTGATAAGGTGTTAATATCCAAAATATGTAAGGAACTCATACAACTAATAGCAAAAAAAAAAAAAAAGATGTGATTTAAAAACGGCAGAAGATCTGAGTAAACATTTTTACAACAAAGACATACAGATGGCCAAACAGATACATGAAAATGTGTTCAAGATCACTAATCATCAAGGAAATACAAATCAAAACCACAATGAGATATCAACTCACAGCTGTTAGAATGTCTATTTGTTTATCTCATTTTTAAAAATTTTATAGCATATGAGCTGGGGAGGGGGACAGAGGGGAAGAGAGAGACAGAGAAGGAGAGAGAGAAAGAGAGAGAGAATCTTAAGACAGTTCCATGCTCAGCACAGAGCATGAATGTGGGCTTGATCCCATTACCCTGGGATCATGACTTGAGCCCAAATCAAGAGTTGGACACTCAACCTACTGAGCCACCCAAGCACTCATCTCAGAAAGACCACTATCAAAAAGACAAAATATGACATGTGCTTGCAGATATGGAGAAAAAGGAACTCTGTGTACTGTGGTGGAAATGCAAAATCAGTGCAGCCACTATGTAAAACAATATAGAGATTCTTCAAAAAATTTAAAAAAGATTTACCGTATGATCCAGCAATTCCACTACTGAGTATTTATCCAAAGGAAATGAAAACACTAACTTGGAAAGACATATGCACCCCCATGTTCACTGCAGCATTATTTGCAATAGCCAAGGTATGGAAACAATCCTAGTGTCCATTGATGATTAGTGGATAAAGAAAATATGGTGTATATACACAATGGAATATAATTCAGTAATAAAAGGGGAAATTTTCCATTTACAACAGTATGGATGAAACTTTAGAGCATTTTTGTAATTGAAATAAATCAGGCAGAGAAAGACAAGTACCATACAATCTCACTCATATGTGGAATCTAAACAAACAAAAACCAAGCTAATAGATACAGAGAACAGACTGGTGGTCACCGGGGGTAGGGGGTGGCAAAAATGGATGTAGGTGGTCAAAATATACAAACTTTCCAGTTATAAAATTAATAAATCCTGAGGATGTGAATACAGCATGGTGACTATAGTTCACAGTACTTTATTATATATTTGAAAGTTGCTAAGAGAGTAGATCTTATAAGTCCTCATCACAAGAAAAAAATGGTAACTATGTGGTGATGGATACTAATTATACCCTTGTGGCAATCATTTTGTAATCATTTTGACACAAATATCAAATCATTGTTGTACACATGAAACTGTTATATGTGAATTATATTTCAATAGTAGAAGATTTTTACTGTCTATTTTTATTTTCTGGCCATTAGGATTATTCATTTCATTTTCTGATTTTCACTAAAAATAATTTTGTCATCTAGAGGAAGTATGTGTTAATAAAATGACCCAATTCTTGTGTCAAATACACTAAGTACTGCCCATAGTAATAGCAAGTTAATATTTTAAAAATAAAGTTAAGAATGTTCTCTTTTCCTGAACACTCCATATCTCTATATATGGCACTTTATTTTTTATATTTTACTGAATCATTCACAAATTTTTATACCTAACAAAATTACAAATTATCTTATCTCTCCAAATAGACTAAATTTCCATGATGGCAGCTCATGGAATAGGAAATCAATAAATCAATATAAATGTAAAAAATATTATCACTGCATCTTAACTAGACCAAAAACTGAATTTGACTTTGAGATGGAACATAGTTAGACACTGAAATGTAATTATTCATAATTTAGACGTTCATGTTCTGAGGCAACACTCGTTTTTAGACAATACCATTCTTAATTAGAAAAACAATTATAACAGTGGCACGCTCCCCTTCTGTAGCAGATATCTGGAGCACCACCCATATCACATATCCACAGCCCATTTCTGACGTTAGCCCTATCTGTCAGGTCATTCCAATTCACTTCACATTGCCCTTTCTTAATCAAATAAGTCTGTATTCTGCCCTAGGCCCTTCTCCAGCATCATGAGAACTTGCTCAGCCCATTTGGCAAATATAGTCCAGATGATTAAGGGATTTAACTTCTTCTGCAACTTGCAATTGATAAGATGTAGAGTTTGTCAATAAATGCTCCAGTTTCTTTAAAGTGGATTACAAAAAAACTCAATAACCTTGAGTTATAAAACATGTCCTTATACTTGATTTCCTCTTTTGCTATTTCACTTTACTCACTCTCTCCCTGCTGGTTCCTGGGATGACCTCCTAAATAAACTACCTGCCTCCTAAGTAAACTGCCTGCATCCAAGACCATGTCTATGACTCTGCTTTCAGAGAAACACAAATTGAAAATCTACTCAACCACTGTATTCCAATAACATTAGGGATTTCGTAGTACTGTGAAAACAGAAAGCGCTTGCTGGCCTCAGGATTTCTGTATATGCTATTCCTTCTACTTTTTGTGCATTTCCCCACCTCATCAGTTAGGTATCAACTTAAATAGCATGTTATAAGGAAAAACTTCCTGACTCCATAAAACAGGTTATATGGCCCCTTGCTTAATGCTTTCATCAACCAGTAATTTCTTTAGTGGGTCTTATTATAACTGTAGTTGAATATTTATTTGTATAATTTTATGTTTAAAGTTGGTTTTCTGAGTTAGACTATAAGCCCCATGAGAGCAAGGATGATTTCTGTTCACAGTAGTATGCTGAGCATCTACTAAGAAGTCTGAAATCCTGTAGGTAGTCAACAAATATGTACTTAGTGCCTATTATTTGTTGAGCACTGTTCTAGACTCCAGGGGTATAGTAAAGGACAAACCAGACAAAAATTCTACCCTCATGGATCTTACATCAAATCAAAGTATACACATAAAATATGTGCTATGCTACCAGATGCTAAACACATGAGGAAAATAGCAAAGGGAAAAGAAAGTATTGAGGGAGTTGTAATTTTAAATAGAATGATCATGGAGGGCATCAATGAGTTAAAATTTGAGAAAACATCTAAAAGGTATGAGCATTGTTATCTGGGTTAAGAGTATCTAGGCAGAGGGGAAAGGTAAGTGGAAAGGCCCTCAGGCAAGAGTATCCCTGTCATGGGCACATTCAAAGAACAGCAATGAAGCCAATATTGTAGATATTCATAGAGTGAGTGAAAGGAAAATAGAAAGAGATGACATCAAAGGTACTGGGAGATGGTACCTTTTATTTACAGGTAATGTATGATCTTGGAAAATACTGTCAGGACCCTTACTTTTGCCCTAAGTGAAATGAGAAGAAGCCATTAAAGCTTCAAGCAGGGAAATACTATGATCTGACTTCCATTTTAATGCTATGATTGTGGTTGCTATGTTGAAAAGTAGGACAAAGACAAGGATAGAAACAGAGAGACCAGTTGTGATACTGTTGTAATAATCTGGGCAAGAGATTAAGATAACTTCAATCAGACTGGTAGCAGTGGAGGAAGTGATAGATAGTTAGGTTCTGAATATATTTTAAAGAAAGATCCAGTAGGATTTGCCTCCAGGGTCTTAAGTTTGAACAAATAGAACTGAGACTAAAAAACTAGGAGAAACAGATTGAGGGCATAAAAACAAACTGTGAGAGGTCTATTACACATCCAAATGGAAATGATGAATAGGCAGTTGAATATGCAGAAGTTTAGAGTTCAGAGAAGACAACTTAGCTGGAAATATAAGTTTGGAAATTATCAGCACATAGGTAATATTTAAAGCCATTATACTGAATGAGATACCTGAAAGTGTAAGGTTAGATGGAAAAAAAGGAAGCAAAAGGTTTGAATTCTGGGACTTTCCAATATATAGAGGTCAGAGCAATGAAGAGAAACCAACAAAAAGGACTGAGAAGATACTGTCCCAGAGAAACCAGGAGACTGTAGAGGAAGCTATGAAAATTCTCTTCTGATTGCTTCAATTTTTAAAGTAAAATAAGAAGTAAAGTTATTAACTGAAAGTGTTGAAGTGGGAGGAAGAGTAGAAGATCTAAGGAAGGAAAAGGTATAAGTAGTTTTCTAGGAGAGTGGAAAAGTAAAAACCATAAGACAATAAGGTATGATTTCTGGGTACCATTAAGGTGATTGATTGCTGATTATGAATTTAAAATAATAGTCAGAATTTAAAATAAGAATAGTCAGTATAATTATGTGTTTTTCTCCAGTCACATTTAGCTTTGTGAATGTAATCAAAGGGTATGAAAAGAGTTTAATTTAACAAGTTTGCCATAGGAATATGACAAAGTGAAAGAGAAGCAAGTGGGTTGAAGATGTATGGAAGGGAAAAATTATAATCATTGGCTATGGTGTTTAAATTAGATAAGAAAACTGTGAGGTCACAAGTGGGATGAAGGACAATTAAAAGGTCATAGGAGTAATAGGTTTAAGTCTCAGGGAAATTTGAGACTTAGTCGAGTTAGAATCTTAGAGGGAGTGAATGGAAAGACAAATGACAGTTGAAGAACAGGATGTTTGAAATTGAAGTTATAGGAAGATGGTAGTTACAAGTAAGACAAGATCTGGAGTGCTATTATAGTAGTGTGGCAGAGGTAGGCTAGAAAATGAGTCAGGTAATGAAATACACATAGTCCAATGGAAATTACAGTCTTGGGTGAGAGGGATGACCTATGAGATCTGAATTCTTTGTAGCAATTGACATAAACAGGGACAAATAGCATTACAAGAGTGTTTCTGATCATTCCAAGGAAGATGTGTAGTGTATATTGCAAAATAGAAAAAAATCTTGCCAAAAGCTGAGAGTTTTGTGCCACATATTAAATTCTGGTAGAGGTATTAAAGTATTCAGAGGTCTCTGAATGACAAAATTTAACAATTATTGAATGTCAAAGCACTGAACTCAGAATAAATGTAAGAAAATCTTGTGGTCAAGTTACTAAAGTCTGGCTTCAATCCCTACCACTGTTCTGAAGGACGTCAGTGACCTTGATTGGGTTTTCTTGAGAAGGATTCCATACAAGCTGCTCGGAGAGTGAGATGACCTCGATAGATGGGTGAACTTCTAAGAAACTAAGGTTGAGCGGAATTGTAATCAGTAAACTGAGTGAGTCCTTGGGTACTGCAGTGAGATTCCCTAGGAACTGAAAAAAAGGGTCTTTGAGAAGGCCCATGAAAGTACTCTATGAAAGAAAGAGACACTAATTGTGCAACTGCCATAAAGAAGACCCTGCAGGGAGATTATATCTACATCAGTTAAGTGAGATTTTTCTGTCTCTTACCTCTCTTCTCTCTTCCTTGTTCCAATCCAGATATACCCTAATGAATGGGAAAGGAGGAGTGAAAGAACAAGGTGGTAAAGTAGAACAGAAGTCAATTACATTACTCTCCCCAACACAGGGTTTTACATCTGTCACAGGTCAAGCCACATAATGAAGTTTAAATTGTAAGCAAATGCAAAGTAGGAGAGTTTGGACTAGATGTTTTTTAGTTTCAGACAAAAGACTTCATTTATTTGACTGGGAGAATTTTTAAATTATTAAAAGTAGGAACGTCTGGGTGCCTCAGTCAGTCACGCGTCTGATTTCAGCTCAGGTCATGATCTCACAGCTCGTAAGCTCAAGCCCATGTCGGGCTCTGTGCTGACAGCTCAGACCTGGAGCCTAGTTCAAATTCTGTGTCTCCTTCTCTCTCTCTGACTCTTCCCCACTTGTGTTCTCTCTCTCTCTCTCTCTCTCTCTCTCTCTCTCTCTTTCTCTCTTCTCAAAAATGAGCATTAAAAAATTACTAAAAGCAACTCACAAAGCTATGGAAACTTCTTAGACATCATCTAAGGATGGAAAATAAAAAGTTGAGAGTGGTCTTGAAGGAATCAATGGAAATTATAATAAAGTTACTTTCTGGTCGCAGTGCCAGGTCCAGGTTGTTAGTAAAGAGGCTACAATTATAATTAGAACATAGTAAATAACATGGAACAATTCTTTGAGAGTTGAGTGAAAAAAAAGAACCCAGGAAGTAAAATGGAAGGGGCAGCATTTGAGTAGGACTTGAAAATAACATTGGGGAAAAAAATAACATTGAATATTTAAGAGTGGATAGAATTTAAAGGTGAGAAGAAAAGACTACTAACTAACAAGTCATATTATTCTGAGTTTTCTGGTAAACAAATCCTGAGGCAAAGCTGAAGTATTGATGTAAGAGTGAGGGAAAAGGGCAGTGCAAATACAATGTGATGTCTTGCTAAACTGGCCATTATTTCTCAAAGTTAGACAGCCAGAAATGTACCCAAACAGGACATCTCCAGGCAGGTTATACAGAAACAGCAGACCCAGTAAAGTCTATTGGAGAATGAAAAGATAAAATACTGGCTGGACACCCCTGTGTCCTCTCCTCGTTGTCAACGTTTGCCCTTCAGAGAATTAATTACCCTATACCTTCCAGTCATTTGGCCTTTGCTATGCCTTCTCAATAAGCAAGATCTCATAGTCTATGGCATGATCCTTCACTTGAGACTGGAATTTGTGGGTGAAGTCTCAGACTTCAAGATTCAGTTGTGAAACAACTTGGATCCATTGCAGTCCGTATAATTGGCCAAAGAGGCAGTTGAGGGCCAGGAAAACTAGTGGAAAAACTGAGGCAATGCATAGAAAATGTCATATACACCTCCAAATCTGTAACTGCGGCCTACATATTACCACTTGGGTTGTCTACAGGCATTTCAATCTCACATATCTAAAATATGTTCAAAACTTGTTTATTATAATATATTACATATCCACAGAAAACTGAAAAAAAAAGTCAGAAGGAGAGAATATATTTGCAATACATAACGCTTACAAAGGATTCATTCTAGAAGAATATATAAAAATCTCCTCTAAATCACAAAAGTAGAAAACTCGGTAGGAAAAAAGAGGCAAAAGATGTAACATAAAATTCACAAAAAGGAAAAGACAATGCCCATAAATACATGAAAATGGCTCAACTTAATTATCAGGAAAATTCTCTTTGAATCATGATAATTCCATTTGTGGAAGGATAAACCGATGTTCTGCTGTAACAAATAGATAAATGGATAAATTCCAAAAATATTTTAAAATATATCAGTGTTGGAGCACCTGGGTGGCTCAGTCGGTTGAGCGTCTGACTTTGGCTCAGGTCTGATCTCACCTTTCATGAGTTGGAGCCCCGCGTAAGGGCTCTGTGCTGACAACTCAGAGCCTGGAGCCTATTTCAGATTCTGTTTCCCTCTCTCTCTGACCTTTCCCCACTGGCACTCTGTGTCTCTCTTTGTCAAAAATAAATAAACATTAAAGAAATCTTAAAAATAAATAAATAAATAAACACATCAGTGTTCATTTAGATGAATGAAACTTTTAATGAGAAAAGCCCTCTCCAGGTAAGTTGACAACAGTCAACAGTTTTCTTTCCTCATTATATTTGCTAGTTTTAGGCACTGAGGAATTGAGCTGGCCTATTCAGAGAGACTCCACTGGGAGAAAAAGAGAACAAAAAAGCATTTGACTGTCAAATTGCCTGGCATAATGGGTTGGAATTTAAAGGTACCCCAAGTATGCAGCCACTTTATCACATGGAACATTTGCTGACTGAGGAGTAGGAAGCTGGAGGGCCTGGGTCAGGAAGGTAACGTGAAATTGCATAGTGCTTAGGAGACACAGAATCTTAATAAAGTAAGTAAGCCTGTCACAAACACACAGCAGGTCTCCTTCCCAATAAATTCTCCAGATTTTATATCTGCATGAGAAGAGAAGCAAAAGAATTAAATTTAAAACTTCAAAGTTTTCAAAGAAATTTCCAGAGAAATTTCAGAGCTGAGGAGACAAGAGACTCACTAGGTTTTCAATCAAAAGCCTGGTCACATTGAAGGATGGGGCTGGACTGAAAAAGATAGAATGAAATCTCTTGTGGTTTCATAGTGTTCAAACATCTGAATGAATGTCCAGTAATGTTTTAGCCTTCCCCCAGAGTAGGTCAGTACTGTAAACTTACCAAAATTCCAAATAAAAGCTTAGAAGGGCCACTTCTAAGTAACAGGGATAAGTCAGAGGTGGACTGAGCCACACTAAAACTGTAATTCAACTTTGGATTAGTTCAGTTTGCAGATTGTACTGAGGTGATCTTCACCTTATTTCATTTATTTAGCAGAGAAAAGTGTAAACTAACTCTGGATGAAAATAACATCATGAATACTCTCTGTGGTCATATTATACACAATGTCTGTATATAATTAAAAATTACAATGCATGTAAAGAGGAAAAATGACACCAATAATCAAGATAAAAAACAGAGCCACAGATGATACATATGTTGTAAATAGCAGATAAAGACTTTAAAATCACTATTAACAAATATGTCTTTAAAACTTAAAGAAGATAATTTATTTTATTTATTTTTTTAATTTTATTTTTAAAGTTTTTATTTCTGGGACACTTGGGTTGCTCAGTCAGTTGATTCTTGATTTCAGCTCAGGTCATGATCCCAAGGTTGTGGGATCAAGCCCTGAGTCAGGCTGTGTGCTGAGTGTGGGTGCTGCTTCAGATTCTCTCTCTCTCCCTCTTCTCTTCTCCCCTGTTTGTGTGCTGACTTGCTCCCTCAAATAAAAAATTTTAAAGATTATATTTTTAAGTAATCTCTAAACCCAATGTGGGACTCATAACCCCAAGATTAAGAGTTGCATACTCTTTGATCAATGGAACAAAATAGAAAACCCAGAAATGAACCCACAATTATATGGTCAACTAATCTTCAACAAAGCAGGAAAGAAATGGAAATGGAAAAAAAAAGGTAGTCTCTTCAATAAACGGTGTTGGGAAAACTGAATAGCAACATGCAAAAGAATGAAACGGGACCATTTTCTTACCCCATACACAAAAAAATAAATTAAAAATGAATGAAAGACTTAAATGTGGGAAATGAAACCATAAAAATCCTAGAGAAGAACATAGGCAGTAACCTCTTGACATTGGCCGTAACACCTTCTTATTAGTTATGTCTCCTGAGGCAAGGGAAACAAAAGCCAAAATAAACTATTGAGATTTCATCAAAATGAAAAGCTTCTGCACACTGAGAGAAACAATTAATAAAACTAAAAGGCAACCTGCAGAATGGGAGAAAATATCTGCAAATGACATATCTAATAAGGGGTTAGGGTCCAAAATATGTAAAGAATTTATAAAGCTCAAGTCCCAAGGGTGCCTGGGTGGATCAATTGGTTAAGTTTCTGTCTCTTGATTTTGGTTCAGGTCATGATCTCATAGTTCATGAAATCGAGCCCTGTACCGGGGCTCTGCACTGACAGTGTGGAGACTGCTTGGGATTCTCTCTCTCCCTGTCTCTATCCCCCTCCCTCACTTGCAGATGCTCTCTTTCTCTCAAAATAAATAAGTAAACACTTTTTAAAAATAAAAAAATCAATTAATTTACCACATAACAGAATAAGAAGGATATAATCATCTCAATGGCTACATAAAAACACTTAATAAAGTTCAACATGAATTCATGATAAAAACTAAGGAAAAAAGGAACTTTAAAATCTAGTATGTTATCCACACAAAACCTATACCTAGATAATACCTCCTGTAAATTTGGGACGATGACATAAATGTTTACTACCATCTATTCAGTAGTAGACTAGAGATCTTAGGCAGTGCAGTGAGGAAAAAAAATTGCAATGTATGAAGATTGGAAAGAAAGTAAAAGTTGTATTTACAGATAATATGATTATGTATATACTAAACCCAAGAAAATCTACAAAAAAATAGTGATTTTGGGCAAGGTTCCTAGATGCAAAGTTATTATATAATAATTAATTGTATTTCTGTATGTTAGGTACAAATAATGGAAAGTAAAATTTATAAAGCTATACCATTGACAGTAACATGAAGAAAGTGAATACAGGTACCTAGGAATATATTTAATGAAAGATGTGAAAGACCTTTATGCTGAAAATTATAAATCATTGCTTAGAGAAATTAAAGCCCTTCCTATAGACAGATAACTCATGTTCACAGAGAAAAAACTTTCAGTATCATTAAGATGTCAATTCCTCACAATTTTATTTATATATCAAATACAATCTCAATCAAAATCCCAGAAGGTTTGAGTTTTTGGTAATTGACAAGCTGATTCTAAAATTTATATGGAGGGGTGCCTGAGTGGCTCAATCAATTAAGCATCCAACTCTTGATGTCAGCACAGTCCTGACGTCAGGGTCATAAGTTCGAGGCCCATGTCAGGCTAGTGTGGAGCCTATTTAATAAACAAACAAATGAAATAAAATAAAATTTATATGGAA
Organism: Helogale parvula; assembly: GCA_004023845.1. Lineage (NCBI taxonomy): Eukaryota > Metazoa > Chordata > Mammalia > Carnivora > Herpestidae > Helogale > Helogale parvula. The sequence continues at coordinate 14,954 of PJEM01012106.1, forward strand.
ATGCAAAGGACTTAGGATAGCCAACATAATCATGAATAAGAACAGGTTTTGGAGATTTACTATAAAGGTACATTAAATAATACACTGTGATTTTGGCAAAAGAATAGATATTTGTGTCCCTCCCACATTCATATGTTAAAATTATAACTTCCAATATGATAATATTAGGAGGTAGGCCTGTAGGCTATAAGTAGGTCTTGAATAGAGCCATCATAAATGGGATTTGTGCCCTTATAAGAAGAGACAGAAGAGCGTGCTCTGTATTTTTCTGCTTTTCATCGTGTGAGGATACAAGAAGACGACCATCTGCAAACCAGGAGGCAGGCTCTCACCAGACACTGGATCTATAGGCATCTTGATCTTAGATTCCCAGCCTCCAAAACTGTGGGAAACAAATGTTTGTTGTTTACACCAACCAGTCTATGGTAATTTGTTATAGCAGTTTGAACTAAGACAATAGATACAGACCAATACTGGTACAGAATAGAGGTCGGAAATAGATTCACACATATACAATCATTTGATTTACAATGAAGCTGAAACTTCAATTAAGTGGGGGGAGGACTTTTTTCAAATCTTTTTTTAAATGTTTATTTTTGAGAGAGAGAGACAGAGAGAGCACAAGTGAGGAAAGAGCAGAAAGAGAGGGAAACAGAATTCGAAGCAGGCTTCAAGCTCTGAGCTATCAACACAGAGCCCCATAGAGGGCTCAACCCATGAATCATAAAATCATGACCTGAACCAAAGTCAGAAGCTTAACTGACTGAGTCACCCAGGTGCCACCGGATTTTTTTAAAAATAGCACTAGGTAAAGTGGACACCTATTTGAGAAACAATGAAACTTAACCCCTATTCATACCATCTGTAAGAATTAGTTGAGATGAATCATGAATTTAAATATGAAGGCTAAAACAATTAAATTTAGAGAGCCAATCATAGGAGTCTATTTTTATGACCTTGTAGTAGACAAGGAGTTAAACAGGACACAAACATTAACTCTAAAATAAAAATTAATAAACTTAATTAAGAACTTCAGTCTGCCAAAAATACCAGTAAGACAGTACAAATGAAGGCTGTAGTCCAGAGAATATATTCACAAAACATACATCTAACACAGGACTTGTATTCTGAATTTACAAAGAATTCCTACAAATAAGATAAGGAAAAATTAACTTATGAAATAACAAAAGGAACTCCTACATATAAGATAGGAAAAAATTAATGTATGAAATAACAAAAGAACAAGTACTTCTGAAAGAAGATTTCCAAATGACCAATAAAAATCAACATCATTATCATCAGGGAAACACAATTTAAAATTACAATGAAATACCAGTTTGCTTCCACCAGAATAGCTAGTAATGAAAAAAACTATTAGATATTGTTGAAGATATGGATAAAATAAAATTCTCATATATTGCTGGCTAGTGTGTAAATTGGCATAATGGATTTATAAAACTTTTGGCAGTAATTATTAAACCTATACATCCAATTTCACTCAAAGAGAATCCACTCAACAGATCTGACAAAGAATGCAAACAACATGTCAAAATATCTGAAGAATGTTTATAGTTTTATTGTAACAAAAAATTAGAAACGATGTAATACAGTGAACAGTAGAATGGATACACAATTGTGATAAAATCCTATGAGAGACTACATAGCAATAAGAAAAAACCACTATCTTAATGAAGTGGTTCATTTTTACTTTTGTTTCCCATGCCTCTGGAGACATATCTAGTAAGAAGTTGCTAGGATGAGGTCAAAGCAGTTGCTGCCTGTAGGATTTTGGATTCTCTAGAATTTTGATGGTTTCCTGTCAAATAACATCTCTGATAAAGGGTTAGCATCCAAAATCTATAAAGAACTTCTCAAACTCAACACCTAAAAAACCAAATAATCCAGTAAAAAAAAAATGGGCAGAAGACATGAATAGACACTTTCCAAAAGAAGACATCCAGATGGCCAATAGACACATGAAAAGATAGTCAACACCACTCATCGTCAGGGAAATACAACCATATAAGATACCATCTCACTCCTGACAGAATGGCCAAATTTAACAACACAGTAAACAACAGATGTTGGCAAGAATGTGGAGAAAGGGGAACCATCTCATAGTGTTGGGAATGCAAACTGTGCAGCCACTCTGGAAAAGAGTATGGAGGTTCCTCAAAAAGTTAAAAATAGAACTACCCTATGGCCCAGCAATAGCACTATTAGGTATTTACCTAAAGGATACAAAAATACTGATTTGAAGGGACACATGCACCCTGATGTTTGTAGCTGCATTATCAATAATAGCCAAATTATTTTTTAATGTTATTTTTTAATGTGTATTTATTTTTGACAGAGACAGAGCATGCGCAGGGGAGGGGCAGAGAGAGAAGGAGACACAGAATCGGAAGCAGGCTCCAAGCTCTGAGCTGTCAGCACAGAGCCTGACACAGGGCCTGAACCCATGCACTGTAAGAACATGACTTGAGCTGAAGTTGGACACTCAATTGACTGAGCCACCCAGGCACCCCATATTATTGAAAGAGCCCAAATGCCCATCACATGATAAATGGATAAAGAAAATGTTGTGTGTTACACACACACACACACACACACACACACACACATAGAGGAATATTATTTAGCCATCAAAAAGAACAAAATCTTGCCATTTGCAATGACATGGATGGAGCTAGAATGTATCATGTTAAGCAAAATAAGTCAGTCAGAGAAATAAAAATACATATGATTTCACTCACATGTGGAATTTAAACAACACAACAGATGAACATAGGACAAGGGTAAGAAAGAAAGAGAGGGAAGCAAACCATAAAAGACTTTTAAGTATAGAGAACAACTGAAGGTTGATGGAGTGGAAACAGGCGGAAGATGGGCTAAATGGGTGATGGGTATTAAGAAGGGCACTTGTGATGAGCACTGGGTGTTATATGCAAGTGATGAACCACTAAATTCTACTCCTGAAACCAATATTACACTGATGTTAACTAACTAGAATTTAAATAAAAATTTGAAGTAACAAAAAAAGAAAAAATACTACTACTACATACATTAATGTGGGTAAATATCACAAATCTTGTGTGAAAGAAAAGAGTCTAAGAAAAGCACAAGATACTCTGGTTTCTCTTCAGATCATATAAATCTTTCACCTTTCAAAAAAAGCACAAGAACAGGCAAAACTAATCCATGGTAATATAAGTCAGAATGGTGGTTACCTGGGTGAGGGGTGGTTATATATAGGGAAGGGATATGAGAAAATCTGGAGTGTAGGAAATGTTGCATATCTTAATCTGGGTGATAGTTAAAAAGGTGTTTATATACTAAAACCCTAAGGATTCCACCAAAAAGACTACTAGAACTGATAAAAGAATTCAGTAAAGTCACAGCATACAAAATTAATATATCAAAATCTGTTGCATTTCTATACACTTATAATAAAGTAGTAGAAAGAAAATTAAGAAAATAATCCCATTTGTAATTGCACCAAAGAAATACAATATCTAGGAATAAGCTTAAACAAGGAGGTAAAAGATCTATACTCTGAAAATTATATATCACTGATGAAATAAATTGAAGATGACACAAACAAATGGAAAAATAGTCCATACTCATGGAAAGAACCAATATTGTTAAAATGTCCATACAACCCAAAGCAACCTACAAATTTGGTGCAATCCCTATCAGAATGCTAACAACATTTTTAACAGAACTAGAACAAATAATACTAAAATTTGTATGGAACAACAAAAGACTCCAAATAGCCAAACAATCTTTGGAAAGAACAAAACTGGAGATCTAACAATTCCAGATTTCAAGATATACTATAAAACTGTAGTAACTAAAACAGTATGGTCCTGGCACAAGAACAGACAAAAAGATCAACAGAACAGAATACAGAGCTAGAGGTCAGCCCACAATCATATCATCAATTGATCTATGACAAAGGAGGCAAGAATATACAAGGTGGTAAGACAGTACCTTCAACAAACGATGCTGGGAAAATGGGACAGCTACAGCAAAGAATAAAATTGGGCCACTTTCTTATACCATACACAAAAATAAGTTCAAACTGGATTAAAGATGTAAATGTAAGACTTGAAACCCTAAAACTCTTAGAAGAAAACATAGGCAGTCATTTCTTTGACTTTAGCAATAGAAATATTTTTCTAGATATGGCTCCTCAGGCAAGAGAAACGAAAACAAAAATAAACTATTGGGACTACATCAGAATAAAACGCTTTTGCACAGTGAAGGAAATCACCAACAAAATGACAAGGCAACATACTGAATGGGAAAATATATTTGCAAATGATATACCTAATAAAGTGTTTTTTTAATTTTTTAATTTTACTTAAAAATTTTTAAATGTTTTATTTATTTTTGAGACAGAGAAAGAGCATGAGTGGTGAGGGGCAGAGAGAGAGAGGGAGACACAGAATCAGAGTAGGCTTCAGGCTCTGAGCTGTCAGCAAAAAGCCTGATGCGAGGCTTGAACCCAGGAACATGAGATCATGACTTGAGCCCAAGCCAGAGGCTTAACCGACTGAGTTACCCAGGTGCCCCTCTAATAAAGTGTTAATATCCAAAATATATAAATAATTTCACAACTCAACACCAAAAAATAAATAAATGAATAATCCTATTAAAAATGTGCAGAAGAGGGGCACCTGGGTGGCTCAGTCGGTTAAGTGTCTGACTTTGGCTCAGGTCATGATCTTATAGTCTGTGAGTTCGAGCCCCGCATTCGAGCCCAGAATCTGGGGCCTGCTTCAGATTCTGTGTCTCCTTCTCTCTCTGCTCCTCCCCCGCCTCAGGCTCTGTCTCAAAAATAAACATTAAAAATTAAAAATAAATTTTTTTAAATGGGCAGAAGACCTGAATAGACATTTTTCCAAAGAAGACATAAAAATGGCCAACAGACACATAAAAAGATGCTCAACATCACTCATGATCAGGGAAGTGCAAATCAAAACTATAATAAGATATCACCTCACACCTGTTAGAATGGCTAGAATCAAAGTCAGAAATAACAAGTGTTGGTGATGATGGGGAGAAAAGGGAAGCCTTTTCTGGTGAGAATGGAAATTAATGCTGCCACTGTGGAAAACGGTATGGAGACTCTTTTAAAATTAAAATTAAAAATAGAACTTCCATATGATCCAGTAATTCCACTACTAGCTATTTACCCAAGGAAAACAAAAACACAAATTCAAAAAATATACATATCCAAACAACACAAACATCGTAACTCAAAGGGATACGTGCACTCTTATGTTTATTGCAGCGTTATTTACAATAGCCATTACATGGAAGCAACCCAAGTGTCCATTGATAGATGAATGGATAAATAAGATGTGGCATATGTATATATGGAATATTTTTAATATGTCTTTGACAAAGCAGGAAAGAGTATTCAATGGGAGACAGTCTCTTTAGCAAATAGTCCTGGGAGAACTGGACAGCAACATGCAGAATAATAAAACTAGACCACTTTCTTATACCATACATAAAAATAAACTCAAAATGGATGAAAGACCTAAATGTGAGACAGGAAACCATCAAAACCCTAGAGGAGAAAACAGGCAACAATCTCTTTGAACTCAGCCGCAGCAATTTCTTGCTCAACACATTGCCAAAGGCAAGGAAACTAAAGGCAAAAATAAACTATTGGGACCTCATCAAGATAAAAAAGCTTCTGCACTGCAAAGGAAACAATGAACAAAACTAAAAGGCAACCAATGGAATGGGAAAACATACTTGCAAATGATATATTGGATAAAGGGCTAGTATCCAAAATTTATAAAGAACTTACCAAACTCAACACCTGAAAATCAAATAATCCAGTGAAGAAATGGGCAGGAAACATGAACAGACACTTTTCCCAAGAAGGCATCCAGATGGCCAACAGACACATGAAAAGATGTTCAACATCACTCATCATCAGGGAAATACAAATCAGAACCACACTGAGATACCACCTCACACCAGTCAGAGTGGCTAAAATTAACAACTCAGGCAAAAACAGATGTCAGTAAGGATGTGGGTAAAGGGTATCTTTTGCATTGTTGGTGGGAATGCAAACTGGTCCAGCTGCTCTGGAGGTTCCTCAGAAAATTAAAAATAGAACTACCCTACAACCCAGCAATAGCACTACTAGGAATTTATCCAAAGGATACAGGAGTGCTGGTTCATAAGGAAACATGTACCCCAATGTTTATAGCAGTGCTTTCAACAATAGCCAAATTATGTAAAGAGCCTAAATGTCCATCAACTGATCAATGGATAAAGAAGATATGGTTTATATATACGATGGAATACTACTTGGCAATGAGAAAGAATGAGATCCTGCCATTTGCAACAACATGGATGGAACTGGAGGGTATTATACTAAGTGAAATAAGTCAGTCAGAGAAAGATAAAAATATGTTTTCACTCATATGTGGAACTTGAGAAACTTAACAGAAGACCATGAGGGAAGGGAAGGGTAAAAAATAGTTACAAACAGATGGAGGGAGGCAAACCATAAGAGACTCTTAAACACAGAACAAACTGAGGGTTGATGGGGGGAGAGAGGGGAAAATGGGTGATGGGCATTGAGGAGGGCACCTGTTGGGATGAACACAGGGTGTTGTATGAGCAAGCAATGAATCACAGAAATCTAACCCCCAAAACCAAGAGCATACTATATACACTGTATGTTAGCCAACTCGACAATAAATTATATATATTTTTAAAAGGTATGGCATATATATATGTAATATTATTCAACCATAAAAAAGAATGCAATCTCGACATTTGCAACAACATGGAAGGACCTAGAAGGTACAATGTTAAGGGAAACAACACAGAAAGAGAAAGACAAACACCATATGATTTCACTCATTTGTGGAAATTAAAAAATAAGATAAATGAACAACCAAAAAAGAGATATAGAGACTCAAATATAGGGAATAAACTGATGGTTGCCAGAAGGGAGGTGGGTAGGCGGATGGGTAAAATAAAGCAGATTAAGAGGGGATCTGAAACTAATATAACACTGTTAATTATACTTGAATAAAAATAAAAACAAAACTGAGAATAAAAAATTCATAGTTATACACTTAATGCATTTGCTACATGCATGTTATAGCTTAAGGAATAATGGTAGCATGGCTATGATTAGACATCTCACAATGTGTCAAATTCAGAATAAAATTTTAAGTTCTAGGATTTCATTGTAGATACTTCTTGACCTGGACTTTGCCTTTCCAGAAATGTGTGTTCATTCTACCAACATGCTCCTGATTGTTATACCTAAATATTTAGTGTTTTTAATAATATGCCATGCATGCTTGAAACTTTGCCTTTCCAAATGCTGCTCTTTGCTAGAGTATCCTTTTCATCCCCTTATCCTACCCCAATTTTATGGTGTGTGAGTAATTTCACACAATTTTAAGTCTTGAATCAATTAGTATCGCATCCAAAAAACCTTCCCAAGACATCTCAGGTACAATTAGGGTACCTCTTTGCTATGTTTTTGTACACACTATCATAGGATTTTCAAACTGTATTATAAGTTTTTGTTGCTTGTATGAATCTCCTGGTAAATTGTAAAGCCTTTGAGAACAACTATCTTTTGTTTGTTTTTTAATACTATTAATGCATAGCGTAGTCTGACATAAATTAGGCACAATAAAAGTTTTTGTAAGTAACCGAACAAAAGAACAATTAGGGAAAATCCTAGTAGACTACCGTATTGAGTTTCTTCTATATGTTTAATGTAGAGTCTGTGGCTTTCTATTACTCACAAGTTCAAAAGACACAACTCTGTAATTTCTGACTTGAATATAAGGATGGCATTAAATTTGTTTCCTTCAAGTAGATATTTAAATATAGGAAATTGTTGTTTGTATTCCCAGAAACAATTTTAGCAGTCAGGTGACTTCAATAAGAATAGATGATTTTGCCCAAGGAAGGACCAACAATCAGTAGGACTACAATCTTTCCCTAAGAGTTAACAGGAGAGGGGCACCCAGGTTGCTCAGTCAGTAAAGCATCCAGCTCTGGATTTTGGCTCAGGTCATTATCTCACAATTCGTGGAATTGAGCCCTGCATTGGTGACAGCATAGAGCCTACTTGGGATTCTCTCTCTCTCTCTCTCTCTCCCTCTCTGCCTACACCCAGCCCTGCTTGCATGCTCTCTCTTAAAATAAATATATAAACTTTAAAACAGAAAGAGTAACCAGGAGAGATAAAAATGGGCAAATCAGGCTACCATACCTCAATCATATGGTCATTCATTATGAATAGAATGCCATTAAACATTAGAAAGTACAGAAATGATGGTCTTCACGGCATCATTAAAGTTCATTTATCAAGGGGTGCCTGGGTGGCTCAGTCGGTTAAGCATCTGACTTCAGCTCAGGTCATGATCTCACGATTCGTGGGTTCGAGACCTGCTTCAGGCTCTGTGGTGACAGCTAGCTCAGAGCCTGGAGCTTGTCTTCAGATTCTGAGTCTCCCTCTCTCTCTGACCCTCCCCTGCTCGCGTTGTCTCTCTCTGTCTCTCAAAAAAAGAAATCCCATAAAGTTCATTTATCATATTAAAAATTTTCAATAACCATCTTCATTTCCCATTAAGAAAACAGTATTTTCCTAAAATAGTACATACACAGTATACAGGATTACTTATCTTGTACCAAAATGATGGGCATTTGATTGACAATTTGTGCAGGTGTACCTCAAATTCAGCCTCTCTGTATTACTGTAGTATAATACACTCTAAGTCAACCAAAAATGTATCACACCAAGGCTTATTAAAACCATGTGTTTCGTTCTTATATTCATTTTTAAAGGAGATTTGTAAAACATTAACTTAGCAAAAGTATAGTCAAATGTGTTTTCAAGACATGATTATTGCATTTATTTCATTATAAATCTTTTTTTATTTGGAAATTGAAGGTAAAACCTCTTAAAAATCAATGTAATTGATCCCATGTTAAAATCTATACAGTTGCTTATTTTGGTGTAAATTATATTTGAGATCGCCTCATCCATTACATTCTTATTGTTTTATTTAAGTTTTTGTTTTAATTCCAGTTAGTTAACATACAGTGTTATATTAGTTTCAGATGTACAACATAGTAATTCAACACTTCCATACATCACCCTATGCTCATTGCAAGTGTACTCTTTAATCCCCATCACCTATGGAACCCATCCCCCCCACCATGCTATTGGTTTTGATAATGATCTGATGTAACTTTTTTTTACCAGACTAGAACATATTCTACAATCTAGTACAGCTTAGTCTAAATAACTTATGATGTTTTAATAGCAGAAAACCCCATTGCTGAATTTGTTAATATAATCTACTTCTACTAGGATTTTAATGGTAATTTTGCTCTTGTAAACATAAGGTCAAAAGTTGGGAATGTGTATGCAAAACAAAATTTGGAAGTAAATGAACTACAGCAAACTTTCAACAAAAATGCAACTTGAGGATTTAGAAATTTAGCATTTTAATGACACAAGAAGTAAGTATTTCTCCTAAGAAGCCACCTGTAACACATTAAGTATAAATCATAGTTTCTCAAGTGCTGTTTTGGGACCTTTGTGTTGCAATTCCAGATACATAAGTTGATTAAGCAAGGGTATTGTTGCATTTGGACTGAGCAGAAAAATGATGAAAGACAGGCCTTAAAACAATATGGGGAAGAAATACTTTGGAATTCACAATGATATAGAGAAAAATATGGGGGGAAATAATAAAGTAATTAAGAGTTTAATTATTATCTACATACCAGAGGATCATTAATTTACTGATATTACTAGATTATTTTATAATTGTGGCATGAACAGATTCCCTTTTATTTAAAAACATATAAAACACAGGCGCTGAGTAGTTTAATCGGATAAGAATTTGACTCTTGATTTTGGCTCAAGTCATCATCTCATGGTTTGTGAGTTTGCGAACGGCATCAGGCTTTGTGCTGACAGTGCAGAGCCTGCTTGGGATTCTCTCTCCCTCCTCTTCCCCTCCACCACCTCTCTCTCTATCCCTCAAAATAATAAATATTAAAAAATATAATAAAACAGCATCAAAACGTGCAAACTAGAAGAAAAATTTTATATTTAAACACTTAAATACACCATATGAAATACAGGGTTCAGAATATCAGTTACTGTTCTAAGCATTTTATAAATATAAAATCATTAAACCCTTATAATAAACTCATGAAGTAGGTACTATTATTCTCATTTTACAAATGAGGAAATAAATTGCTTTTGCCTGGATAAAACCTACAACACATTGAAATTAAGTAACTTGCCCAAGGTCACAAAGATAGTAAGTGACATAACTGGATTTGAACCTAGACAATCACTCCAAAGACTATGATTTTATTCACTACATGCTGTGTTGTTTCCTCATTGCCTACTATTTAGTCTTCAGAAAATTAACTAGTATCAGGTATAGAACTAAACTAAATGGAGTCAGTTATATCAAGGACAAAATGGAAAAAGTCAATGCAGGTGCATAAAGGAAACAACCTAACTTTATAGGAATTTAGAGCTCTTCTTGGAAATCAGAAGAGGACACCAGTCAATCCCTAAACGCCAAGTCTGTTTACACCATCTCTGGACTTCCTAATTCCCCTGACTCAGCTAGCCTGATGCAAGTAAGAAAACCACTAGGCAACCAATCAGCTGAAAAAGCCAAATAACTTCTGCATTTATCTCATAAGAAAATCCCTTAGTCTATGAGAAACTTTGAATTCATTGCTTCTGCATCATTGAGTCAAAAGGCTTGAGTCAAAGGCTTTGCAGGTCAGAAGCCTTGCAATGAACTCATCTTTCTGCTTTGTTTTATTCAGTATGCAGAGTTTGGCTTTTGACACAGGAAATAATAATGTATTTTGAAATTTTTTAATTGAATGAAATGTCAAAGAATATAAAAGCTAAGGCATTTCATTCTACTAAAACTCCTCATAAACATTTGAATTCCTTGAGAAGATAGTCAACAAATTATCACAGAAATTTTACTTGAATATCTCCAATGAGAGGGATCTCATATTGAGGGAGACAATTTTATTTTCATAACTTAATTTTTTCCTAAACTCTAGCCCTTTCAAGCTTTTATCTTCTCTCTATCCTATCATCTAAAGTCACATAAAATTAATCTTAGTTTTCTTACACTGCTGCTCTTCAAATATGTGAAGAAACAGACCATGTTCTTTTTTTATGTTTATTCATTTTTCATATAGTTTATTGTCAATAATTTATATTTTATATTGTTATTGTTCCATATAACACCCAGGGCTCTTCCCCACAAGTGCCCTCTTCCATGACCATTCCCTTTCCCCTTTTCCCTTAAGCCCTCAGTTTGTTTTCAGGATTCAAGAGTTCTCATGATTTGCCTCCCTTTCTCTCCCTAACTCTTTTCCCCCCTTCCCCTCCCCTTGGTCCTCTGTCAGGTCTAACATGGTCTCCTGTTAGACCTATGAGTGAAAACATATGGTTTCTGTCCTTCTCTGCCTGACTTATTTCACTTAGCATGACACCCTCAGGGTCCTTCCACTTTGCTAGGAATGGCCAGATTTCATTCTTTCTCATTGTCATGTGGCATTCCATTGTATATATAAACCACATCTTCTTGATCCATTCATCAATTGATGGACATTTAGGCTCTTTCCATTATTTGGCTATTGTTGAAAGTGTCGCTGTGAATATTGGGGTACATGCGCCCCTATGCATCAGCACTTCTATATCCCTTGGGTAAATCCCCAGCAGCTCTATTGCTAGGTCATAGGGGAGTTCTGTTGATAGTTTTTTGAGGAACCTCCACAGTTTTCCAGAACGGCTGTACCCGTTTACATTCCCACCAACAGTGTAGGAGAGTGCCCAGAAACGGACCGTGTTCTAAAATGTGTTCCTCATTTCTACTTTTTCTCCTCTGGATCTGCTCCAATCTGCCATGCATCTTTTTTTTTTTTTAATGCTTATTTATTTTTGAGAGAGAGAGTGTGTGTGTGTGCATGAGTGGGGGATGGGCAGAGAGAGAAGGAGACACAGAATTGGAGGCAGGCTCCAGGCTTTGAACTGTCAGCACAAAGCCTGATGCGGGGCTCGAACTCACGGATGGTGAGATCATGACCTGAGCTAAAGTCAGAGCTCAATCGACTGAGCCACCCAGGCGCCCCTGCCATGTATCTTTTAAAGTGTACCATTTCTAAACTGAATTCCATATTCAAGGAATATTTTGACTATAATAGAGTAGCAACATTACCATTCGTTATACTGTTGATGTAGATCAATATTCACTTTTTTAAAAAAGTAAGTTTCATCCCCAACAGGAAGCCCAACATGGAGCCCAATGTAGGGTTTGAACTCCCAACCCTGAGATCAAGACCTAACCTGAAAGATGATGAGTCAGATGCTTAACCAACTGAGTCACCCAGGCACCTCTTGACTTTTTCAGACAGCAAAAACTTATGGACTTGCATCAAGTTTATCAAAAATAAAGCCTCTAAGATTTTTACATCTATATGTTGCAGCTAGCAAATGTAATTTACTCATGCAATTGATTTTTGAACATAAATTCAAACTTACCCTTATGAAATTGAATCTTAGTGTATATCAGCTTATCATTCTAGTCTATTAAGATCTTTTAAAATCTCAATCATCTTATTTAACAAATTAACTATCTCTTTTCATTTTTCACCATCAAAGTTATCCAAGATAGTCATTTAAATACCAAAAATGAAACAGACAAAGCCCTGTTACTAACTTAAAAAAATTTATTTATGGGGCTCCTGGGTGGCTCAGTCGCTTAAGTGTCTGACTTTGACTCAGGTCATGATCTCCTGGTTCCTGAGTTAAGACCCTGCATCTGGACTCTTGTTAAGAGCTCAGAGCCTGAATGGAGCCTGCTTAGGATTATGGGTTTCTCTCTTCCTCTTTTTCCTCTGCCCTCCCCCCCCCCGGAGTGCTCTCTCTCTCTCTCTCTCTTAAAAATAAATAAGCATTAAAAATTTTTAATGTATTTATTAGGGGCATCTGGGTGGCTCAGTCAGTTGAGCTTCAGACTTTTGATTTCGGCTCAGGTCATGATCTCATGGTTTGTTTCTGAAATTGAGCCTGGGGTCCAGCTCTGTTTGTGTGGACAGTGCGGAGTCTGCTTGGGATTCTCTGTCTCTCCCCCCGCCCCTCCCCCCTTATATTCTCTCTCTCAAAAACAAAATAAAGTAATTTATTAAATGAACTGTTTATATGAGTTTGAGATGTATTGAGTTATTACAAAGATAGTACAGAGACATATATCACATATCCAGTTTTCCTATTATTAACACCTTACATTGTTAGTATGGTATATTGTCAAAATTAATGAAACAATGTTGTGACATTACTATTAAGTAAAGTCCATAGTATATTCAGTTTTCCCCAATTTTCCCCTAATGTCCTCTTTCTGTTCCTCATCCAGGAAACTAATTTATATTTAGTACTCATGTCTCCGTACGCTACTCTTGGCTTGACAGTTTCTCAGGCGTTGCTTGTTTTTTATGACCTTGATAGTTTTGAAGAATACTGGCCAGGCATTCTTGTGAAATTTACTCACTGTTTTTCTCATGAACAGACTGAGGTTATGGGTTTGGGGGAGAAAGACAACAGAGGTAAAACATCATTCTCATCAAATCTTATCAATATGACTGCTAGCAATACTACTGAGATGACTTATGACTGTTGATGCTAGCCTTGGTCACCTGGGTTGAGATAGTGATTGCCAGGATTCTCCTACTATAAGATCACATTCTTTCTGGGTTTTTAAAAATATCTTTCAGAGCACCTGGGTGGTGGCTCAGTTGGTTGAGCATCCAACTCTTGATTTCAGCTCAGGTCACAGACTCACAGTTTGTGGGTTTGAGCGCCAAGTCAGGCTCTGCTCTTATAGTGTGGAGACTGATTGGGATTCTCTCTCTCTCTCTCTCTCTCTCTGTCCATCTCTCTCTATCCACACTGCCCCTTCCCCACTCTTTCTCTCTCTTGAATAAACAAACTTAAAATAATCTCTTCCCATAATTTACTCTTTGAAAATCACTATGTGCAACTCACACTTGTGATGTGGGAATTTGTGCTTCATCTATTTATTTATTTATTTAGTGTTTATTTATTTATTTTGAGAGAGAGAGAGAGACAGAGGAGCAGAGGAGGGGCAGAGAGAAGGAAGACAGAGAACCCCAAGCAGGCTCTGCACTGTCAGTGAAGAGCCCAATGTGGGGCTTGAACTCATGAACCGTGAGATCATGCATGACTTGAGCTGAAATAAAAACTTGGACACTTAACCAACTGAACCACCCAAGCATTCCTATGCTTCATCTCTTTAACAACACATTAGCCATGTAAGTTATTTGAAATTCTGCATGCAATACTTGTATATTCTCTCCTATGCATTCATTTATTTAATCATTTATTTACATTAGTATGGGCTGGCTTATGGATATTTATTTTAGACTTTGAGTTGTAATCCAATGCTACTTGATTTATTTAAATTAGAGACAAATGCCATATGGTTTCATTCATGTGTGGAATTTAGGAAACAAAACAAATGAGCAAAGGAAAAAGAGAGAGAGAGAGAGACAAACCAAGAAACAGTCTTAATTACAGAGGACAAAATGATGGTTACCAGAGGGCAGGTGCATGGGGGTATGGGTTAAATAGGTGATGGGGATCAATGAGTATATTTGATGTGAGAAGCACTGGTGATGTATGTAACTGTTGAATCACTATATTGTACACATGAACCTAAGAAAACACTGAATGTTAATTATACTGGAATTGAAATAATTTTTAAATGTTTTTTTAAAAAGCCTTAGACATCGAAAATCATATTTCAATGGTACAAGACCAAATATTTTCTCCTAATATCAGGATCAAGTCAAAGAAGTCCTCTCTCACCACTTTCTATTTAACATTTTACACCAAATTCTAGCCAGTGCAATATGATAAGAAAAAAATTAAAGGCCTACAGATTTATAATTTACTTCCTTATTCCTATTTAAGGTTTATACTGATTACATTTATTGAAATATAGTTTTATGTTTATTGACTCTAAAATAATAAATTTTACTTGATTTTTGTATGTCTTTAAAAAACTATTGCATGTTTAAATGTGATACATTTTTATTTTTTCAAATGTATTGTTATTGGATAGATTGAAATTAAAACACACACACACACACACACACACACACACACACACACACACACAAGCTGATCTTTCCCCACAGGGAATTTGAGAAATGCTGCTCTAGACTAGTTTGCTATCCAGGATCTCTACCTGTATAGAGAGTCTGGGAACACTTCTGCAGATTCTAAAGTTTCTGTTTCTAAAATAAAGCTTATAAAAATTAGCCAGCTCCAGTCATTACATAAACGAATCCAAAAGAAGAAAATTAGTAAAGGGGATTGTTCATCTAAGAGCATAGAAAAGGAGAAATGAAAACACAAATATTAGCAATGCCCATCTGAGCAATGTTTAAGGGTAAGGATAGATGGCCACATAATTTCTATCATATTTACAAAGCCATGCCTACAACACAGATTGATACAAGAAGTTGTTGCCAAGGGAACTGAAATATTCTCATTCTTTTACTGTTATCCTTCTTTCTATGCACTCATAACAGTGCCATTTTAACCACTACATTCAGACTCTGGATTAGTGATTTCATACAGGATGGTGAATTAGCAGAAGTTACTGACTGTCTCAGCTAATTATGTTGCTGTCTCTGAGATCCAGACCCAGACTTCTATCCTCTGCTTTGTCAGGCTATTGCTTGGACCCTGCAAACTTTGGGTAGCTGATAGATTTCAGGACAGTTCTCCGCAACTAACATAGAGAGAGGCTGTGAGAAAATGTCTAAGAGATTGAAAACGGCTTTGTCAAAAGGTGGCAATTGAGAGACACTAAAAGGTGGCAACTGAGAGACACTACAAAGCTTGAGAAAAAAGAAGAAACATGCTCTTTTCTGTTTGTTCCATTTGGGCTTGTGTGGGCTTCCTATCTATTTGCAGTTCCTACAAGTGGCCTTCCAGCAATTCTTCACCCATGGCAAGAGTTCCTTCCTATCACATCAACTAAATCCAGGATGCACTTATTCCAATGCTTGTAGAACCAGCTTCATTGTTCCCTATTCCCTCCAAAGATACTAGCTGCAGCCTGGGTACCCGCTCCTAGTGAGTTAGTCCCAGGCCAAGGCCCACAACCTCTATTCAAACTTAGTGCCATCAATAACAGTTGAACAACACAGCCTACTGAGACGTCTGAGTTTCATCTCTGTCATCCTTTAAGTTTCCAAATTTTAGTAATTCCAATATCTTCACCTCTTTTCAGCCATAGGGAATTTAGCTGTCATCTGCAGTTCTATTTCTGGGATACATTCCAGTTCTCTGTTTATCCTTTCAGTTACCTAGGTAAAAATGTTTATATCAAATTCTTTATATACACCATAATTAGTATGGTATATAAAGACTCTGATCCACTGGCTCCCTCCACTGAATGCTTTACTGGAGAGACCACAGGAAGGGGGAGTTGACAGATCTCAGATCCATTCTTAACTAATTCAAGAACTGTGATAAAACTTTAGGGAGATTGAGGGTTTCTGGAACAAAGTGTAGGATAAAGAGTTTCCTGGACCCAGAAAGGGCTAGGGACCACAGATGGAGAGAGATTTCTAATTGCACTCTTTTCTCTTTAGTATATTACATCATACAAGTCTGATAACAGAAGTGTGATCTAAGTTAGGGAGATTGGTATTATACCACCTGGTGACTCCTATTGTTTTACTACAATGAAAACATAAATAAAATGGCACACCCAGGTAGAGCTGATCAAGAGAAAAAAAAGAGAGATCAATAAAATGGGGGGTGGGGGGAGGAAGAGGGAGAGAAAGGGAAACAAAGGGAGAGAGAAAAATATAGAATTTAAATCAGAATACAATTACAGATATATCCAAGATTTTAAACTAATATAGAAATGATGAAAAACTATATGCCAAAATATCTGAAAACTTAGGTAGATAGACAAATTCTTGGAAAGATTTTTTAAATGGAAAAAATAGCACAACATTCAGTAGAAAACTTTCAGAAAGAAATAACATATAAAGAAGATAAAATGGGGATCAGTTATTTCTTCTCTTTCCTATTTCTCCTTTCTAAATGTTAGTGTCAAGATGTCGAGTTCTATGAAATTTTTATAGAACGTAGAAAAAGAAGTGGCACTGACTCATCGATGAGACAGGAATAACCTTAACAGAGCAAACACATAAAGATAATACAAGAAAATTACAAACCAGTTCCACTTATGAAAATACATGTAAAAATCCTAAATATTATCTAATTGAATCCAACAGTGTACTTAAAGATTGCAACAGGATCAAATGGGATTTAGCATAGTAACTTGAAGAAACATTTTTGAAATTAGTCATGTTAATGGGCTATAGTAGATATTTTGGATAGTTTTCTCAATTTCTATTTCTCTCTTCAAATATTTAAAGAGGTTGAAAAACTTAAAAAATCTATCTTTCTAGATCCCTTTGCAGCTAGGGTTCTGGATAAGAATCATGTTCTACCAACAGAATATACACAAATGAGATATAGAAGGTGAAAATGAGTTGGGTGGCATTCAACTGTAGTTATGGTCTGTTGCTGCTAGAAAGCAAGTTTTGTAAACATGCAGCTTTCTGCAAAGGCATCCCAGTGTCCAAAGATAAGAATTAGCAGTCATGCTTTTCGTTTACTCCAATCGTATTTGCACAGCCATGCCTATTAAGACGGTTTGATTCAAGAAGCTGTTGCCAAAAAAAATTGAAATATTTTCAGTTTCCTGCGAGGAAAGAAACAATGGTCATAGCAATGCTTCTTCATCTGAATTCATACTTTGTAATCTCCTTCCTGTTTGCTGTGTTAGATTCTCATTTACTATCTTGGGTGTAAGAGACTGTTGTGGCAGCAGCTTCTATAATTTTAAGTTTTTATTTAAATTCCAGTTAGTTAACGTACAGGGTAATATTATTTTCAGGTGTACAACACTTCCAGGCATCACCCTGTGCTCATCACAAGTGTACTGTAGTAATCCTCATCACCTGTTTACCCCCCCAACCACCTGCCTTCTGGTAACCATCAGTTTGTTTTCTGTAGTTAAGAGTCTGTTAAGAGTGTACATTAGGGGCACCTGGGTAGCTCAGTTGGTTAAGTCTCCGACTTCAGCTCAGGTCATGATCTCACGGTTCATGGGTTGAAGACCTGCATTGGGCTCTGTGCTAACAGTTCAGAGCCTAGAGTCTGCTCTGGATACTGTGTCTCCCTCTCTTCCCTCCCCTGCTCATGATCTGTCTATCTCTGTTTCTCAAAAATAAATAAACATTAAAAAATTTAAGGTTATGCATTACATGTGCATACCATTATGCATACGAAATGTGCATTTGAGATTATCTAGTCTGAGAACAGAAAGAAAAAAGAATAAGCAAAAATGAACATGGTCTCCAAAACCTGTGAAACACCTTCAGACTTATTGACATATGCATAAGGTGAGTCCCAGAAGAAAGGGCAGAGAAAGGTCAGAAAGTCTATTTGAATAAATAATGGCCAAAATCTTTCCAAATTTGAGGGGGGGAAACTGTAAAACCTCACTAGGCAAGTAGCATAATAGAATCCAAAAGAAGGGAAATAATAAAGATTAGAGCAGAAATAATTGATATAGAAACAAACCAAAGACCCAGCAAAACATCAATGAAACTATAGCTGGTTTTTTGAAAAAATAAACAAAATTGATAACCCCATAGCCAGACTTCTCAAAAAGAAAATAGGACCCAAATACATAAAATGACAAATGAAGGAGTAGAGATCACAACCAACACCATAGAAATGTAAACAATTATAAGAGAATACTGTGAAACATTAAATGCCAACAAACTGGGCAATCTGGAAGAAACTGACAGATTCCTAGACACTCACACACTACCAAAACTCAAACAGGAAAAAATTTGAACAGGCCCATAACCATCAAAGAAATTAAATCAGTTATCAAAAATCTATAAAAGTTTTGGGCCAGATGGCTCGCAGGGAAATTCTATCAGAATTTGAAGGGAGAGTTAATACCTATTCTTCGCAAATTGTTCCAAAAAACAGAAATGGAAGGGAAGCTTCCAAATTCATTCTATGAAGCCAGCATTACCTTGATTCCAAAACCAGACAAAGTCCCCACTACAAACCAGAATTACAGGTTAATATCCCTGATGAACATGGATGTAAAAATTCTCAACAAGATACTAGCAAATCAAATCTAACAGTACATTAAAAGAATTATTCACCATGATCAAGTGGGGTTTATTCCTGGGTTGCAGGAGTGGTTTAATATCCACAAATCAATCAACAGGTACACCACAATAATTTTAAAAAATATATAGGGGTACCTGGGTAGCTCAGCTGGTTAAGTGTCCGACTTTGGCTCAGGTCATAATCTCGTGGTTCACGAGTTCAAGCTTCATATCAGACTCTGTGCTGACAGCTCAGAGCCTAGAGCCTGCTTCAGATTCTGTGTCTCCCTCTCTCTCTGCCCCTCTCCTGCTCATTCCCACTCTGTCTCTTTCTCTCTCAAAGATGAATAAACATTAAAAAAAAATTTTAAGGATAAGAACCACAGGATCCTTGCAACAGATGCAGATAAAGCATTTGACAAAACACAGCATCCTTTTTTGATTAAAACTTTCAAGAAACTAGTCATAGAAGAAACATACTTCAACATCATAAAGGCCATATACAAAAGGCCCCCCAGCAAATATCATCCTCAATGGGGAAAAACTGAGAGCTTTCCCCCTGATGTCAGGAACACTACAGGTATGTCCACTCTCACCACTGTTGTTCAACATAGCACTAGGAGTCCTAGCCTCAGAAATAAGACAACAACAAGTAAAAGGCATCCAAATTGGCAAAGAACAAGTCAAACTTTCACTCTTTGCAGATGACATAATACTATACATGGAAAATCCAAAAGACTCCACCAAAAACCCACTAAAGCTGATACATGAATTCAGCAAAGTTGCACAATATAAACTCAACATATGGAAATCAGTTGCATTTCTTTACACCAATAATGAAGCAGCAGAAAGAGAAATGAAGGAATCTACCCCAACTAAATTGCACCAAGAACCATAAAATACCTAGGAATAAACCTAACTAAAGAGATCAAAGATCTAGATGCTATAAACTGTAGAGAGTTTATGAAAGAAATTGAAGACACAAAGACAGAAAAACATTCCACACTCATGGATTGGAAGAACAAATATTGTTAAAATGTCAATTTTCCTTCTGCATAGTGAAAGAACAGTCAACAAAACTAATATGCAACTGATGGAATGGGAGAAGATATTTGCAAATGACATTGGATAAAGGGTTAGTATCAAAAATCTATAAAGAACATATTAAACTCAACACACAAAAAGCAAATAATCCAGTGAAGTGATGGGTAGGAAACATGAATAGACCCTTTTCCAAAGAAGACATCCAGATGGCTAACAGACCCATGAAAGGATGCTCAACATCACTCATCATCAGGGAAATACAAATCAAAACCACAAAGAGATACCACTTCTCACTTATCGGAGTGGCTAAAATTCACAACTCAGGAAACAGATGTTGGCAAGGATATGGAGAAAGGCAAACACTTTTACATTGTTGATGGGAATGCAAACTGGTGCAGCCACTATGGAAGACAGTATGGAGGTTCCTCAAAAAATTAAAGATAGAACTACTGTACGAGCCAGTAATTGCACTACTAGGAATTTATCTACAGGATACAAAAATGCTGATTCAAAGGGGCATATGCACCTTAATGCATTATCAACAATAGCTAAATTATGAAAAGAGCCCAATTTTCCATCAACTGTTGAATGGATTAAGAAGATGTGGTACATGCACGCACACACACGCACGCGTGCGTGCGCACGCACACACACACACACACACACACACACAGGAATACTACTCGGCTATCAAAAAGAATGAAATCTTGCTATTTACGGCAGTGTGGATGGACCAAAGTGTATTATGCTAAGCGAAAATTAAGTCAGTCAGAGAAAGACAAATATCATATGATTTCACTCATATGTGGAATTTAAGAAACACAACAGATAAACATAGGGAAAGGGAAGGAAAAATAGGATAAAAACAGAGAGAGAGGTAAATCATGAGACTCTTAAATACAGAGAACAAACTGAGGATTGCTGGAGGGTAGTTGGGTGGGAAAATGGTCTAAATAGGTGTTGGGCATTAAGGAGGGTACTTGTTGGGATGAGCACTGGGTGTTATACACAAGGATGTATCACAGGTTTCTACTGCTGAAACCAATATGACAGTGTATGTTAATTAACTTGAATTTAAATAAATAAATTTTTTAAAAAAGAAAAAAATGACCTTAGATGTTTTTAGGAAAACCAATCAGAGACATTTCACACTTCCTATTTTCCACAGCTAGTTTTTCACTGCACTTTTACCCATTTCTAGCTTCCTTGGATAGCCCCCCCACTTTTTATGTTTATTTTTGAGAGAGAGAGCACAAGCGGGGGAGGGCAGAGAGAGAGTGAGATGCAGAATCTGAAACAGCTCCAAGCTCTGAGCTGTCTGCACAGGGCCTGATGCAGAGCTTGAACCCACAAACCATGAGAACACGACCTAAGCTGAAGTCTGACACTCAGCCAACCGAGCCCCCAGGTGTCCCTCCGGCTGCTTTCTTAAATTTCAATACATTCCTGCTGTACACCTTTGGCTGTTTTTAAAAATTCTCCCCACCCACTCATCAAATTTTCTTCTAAATTTTTCCTTTAGAACACTCCTTTAAATTGGTTATATTAGATATTTCATCAATGTAACCATTATTGCTACAGCTATGGTGCACTCAAATTGCACCAGACTTAAATATTATTAACGATTATATATAATTAACTATAAATATTTTTATTAACTATACCAATTTCCATCTACTATGCAAAAGGCTTTATTTTTAAATAATTATTTTCTGCAATTTTGGTCATTGTTCTTTGTCTTTCTATCACAATTTGCTCAGGCTGCTAAAACAAAGTATCAGATATAAGTGGGTTAAACAACAGACATTTATTTTCCCAGAATTATAAAGCCTGGAATTTCAAAATCAGGATGTTAGTGGAAAACTCTTCCTGGAGTGCACAAAAACACCATCTGGCTGTGTCCTTACATGGTGGAGAGATAAAGAGTAAGCTCTCTGACGTCTCTTCTTAGAAGGACACAATTCCCATCATTAGGGCTCCATCTCATGATATCATCTAAACTTAATTACCCTCCAACGGCCCCATCTCTAAATACCTTCACATTGGAACTAAGACTTTAACATATGAATTGGAGGAGAGGGGTGGACACAATTCAGTTCATAGCAAAAAACCTGGTCTTCATATAAGTTTAACTTATGCTAGGTAATGGGATGCCACTTGGATGTTATTCTTAATCTTGGCCGTAAAGATGGAGCAAGAGATCATGAAAAAACATATCATTAAGTTGTAAAGTATAAAAGATCAAATTAATGTCCCTGTTACCAACTTTGAATATCATTTCATTATTTAATATTCTCTTTGAGAATATATGTTTACAAATAATAAAAAACTTTGATACTAAAATGTAATAATTTGAACATTTGATATGCACAGTTAGTATTATTATAACAAATGAAAATTTGGCTGTTATTTTGTCATATACAACGACATGTCAAACACTTCTCCTTTCTAGTTCTCAAATTCCCATGTTAATATGTTTACCATGGCACCATCTTGTGGATATTTGATCAAATAGCTGAGCTGTGCAAACATTTAGATGGAAACACTGAAAATCAGTGTATCTTAAAAAAAAGGAATTTTTAAAACAAAATGTTGGCATTTCCTCGGTCTCTTTTTTCTTTTTCTTTTTTTTTATATTTCAGACCTAATTTTTATTTTATTTTATTTTTTAATAGTTTATTGTCAAATTGGTTTCCATACAACACCCAGTGCTCTTCCATAAGTACCCTCCTCCATCACCTCTTTTCCTCCCTTCCCCTTCCCCTTCAACCCTCAGTTCATTTTCAGCATTCAATAGTCTCTCAAGTTTTGCATCCCTCTCTCTCCCCAACTCTCTTTCCCTCTTGCCCTCCTCCTGGTCCTCCATTAGGTTTCTCCTGTTTTCCTGTTAAACCTATGAGTGCAAACATATGGTTTCTGTCCTTCTCTGCCTGACTTATTTCACTTAGCATGACACCCTCCAGGTCCATACACTTTCCTACAAATGGCCATATTTCATTCTTTCTCATTGCCATGTAGTACTTCAGTGTGTATATACACCACATCTTGATCCACTCATCAGGTGATGGACATTTAGGCTTTTTCCATGTTTTGGCTATTGTTGTCGGTCTCTTTTTTTCAAAGGGCTCTAATATATAAGTGAACTCTTTTTTTAAACATTTTTTAATGTTCTTTATTTATTTTTGAGAGACAGAGAGAGAGAGACAGTGGGAATAGGGGAGGGTCAAAGAGAGAGGAAGATACAGAATGTGAAGCAGGCTCCAGGCTCTGAGCTAGCTGTCAGCACAGAGCCCAACGCGGGGCTTGAACCCACAAACCGTGAGATCATGACCTGAGCTGAAGCCGGACGCTCAACCGACTGAGCCACCCAGGCGCCCCAATATATAAGTGAACTCTTAAACCAACTTCAGCTTGGTTACTTTTTCTTTTTAAGGCATTTTCTACACTAACTGCTTACATTAAGTTTCAAACTGACCAATTGCTTCTGAATACATGATATGGATTGTACTTTAGTGTTTATGGTGTATGCATGTTTGTTTACATATATAAATATGGGGGCACCTCGCTGGCTCAAGTTGGAAGACCATGGACTCAGTCGTGGAGTTTTGAGTTCAAGCCCCACATCTGGTGTAGAGATTACTTAATAAACTTAAAAAAGTGTGTGTGTGTGTGTGTGTGTGTATGCTACTGTAATTTTATATTGATCTAGTTTAAGTTTCTGTTAAAAGATGGGAATTGATAAAATAGGTTTTAAAAAAGGAAAAATGTTTGGAGTGGTTGGGTGGCTCTGTTGGCTGAGCCATTGATTCTTGATTCCAGCTCAGGTCATGATCTCAGAGTAGTGGGATTGAATCCTTCACGTGGCTCTCCACTAAGCGTGGAACCTGCTTGAGATTCTCTTTCTTTTTCTTTCTCTTTCTCTTTCTCTTTCTCTTTCTCTCTGTCCCTCTGCCCCTCTCCCCTGCTCACGTTCTCTCTCTCTAAAACACGTTTTATAAATTTTTTTAAAAAGGAAAAAATATTTAAGAAATTAAAGTTTAATCATTTATGAACTACTTGTTTTGAATCTAATTTTTATGAAGTAGTATAAAACATACTGACAATTAGCAAATATTAAAGGAGGTATACCAAAACACATCAAATTCTGACATCAAAACTAGATATTATTTTAATGTGAAGGATTTAGGTATTTAAATATTTATTGATGATGATAGGAAAGTACATTAGATATACTTTAATTAGAAAATTATTAACCACATGACATTTTGATGACTACTTCAGAGAGTATGTGGAAAAATTACTGAAAATGATTTTCTGTAACAATTTCATTGTAAAGTTTCAGAATTTAGGGTTTATAATCACATTTATAACTTTTTATTACCATATTTACACAAAATAGAATAGCATCTCTTGTAAACCCTACTATATATATATATATATATATATATATATGCTAACTCTTAAGCATCACTATCCTTTTAACCATTGTTTTCCTTTATTAAGTACTATAGCTTAAAATTCTTTATAAGTCTTTTTAAATTATTATGCTAAGAACACTTAAGATTACCTGCTTAAAAATTTTTTTTTAATTCTCAAGTTAGTTAACATACAGTGTAGTCTTGGCTTCAGGAATAGAACCCAGTGGTTCATATTTTATGTATGACACCCAAATCTCATCCTAAAAAGTGCCCTCCTTAATGCCTCTCACACATTTAACCCACCCCCCTCCATCAACCCTCAGTTTGCTTTCTGTATTTAAGAGTCTCATGGTTTGCCTCCCGTTCTTTTTTATGTTGTTTTCCCTTCTCTTCCCCTGTGTCCATCTGTTGTGTTTCTTAAATTCCACATATGAGTGAAATCACATATGCACACAACTAAGATCAGATATCTTAGTTGCTAGTAGCAGGCCAATATACTGTGTATAGTATAGTGTGTGGCTTATCATAAATACTCCGTAAATACTTGTTGAACCGGGAATAGCACTAGATCTTCTGATTTATAGATTGTAGTGGTTATAGATTGGTAGCCTTTCCACTACATCACATTACTTTACAGAATTCAAACGTTTGCAAAGAAAGTGTGAGATTTTCAGGCAAAACAGTTTAGAACTACTCATTCAATAATTATCCATTTTTGTATAATTTCAGTTCTTTTCTTGGAAACCTAGTTTCAAATACAGTAAAATCCAATGCTAAGGAGTCCCACAATAAGGTGAGTTTGAATATAACACAGCTGGCAATTGTCTCTGGTCTTATAATATTCTAGATAGCTAAAAACAAGAATAGAACAGCCACTTTCTCAAACATGGAGAAGCTAAAGTTCCTATCTTTGTATATGTGTGAGAGGGGTGGTGGGGGAGAA
This sequence comes from Helogale parvula, assembly GCA_004023845.1. Classification (NCBI taxonomy): domain Eukaryota; kingdom Metazoa; phylum Chordata; class Mammalia; order Carnivora; family Herpestidae; genus Helogale; species Helogale parvula. Next base: position 40,664 of record PJEM01012106.1, read on the forward strand.
AAGAGAAAGAAAAGCAATACACTTCTAATGATGGTTGTAACTGTCAAATCACTGTTTGTTGTACACTTGAAACTAAAATGATATTATATGTCAACTTTACTTCAGTTAAAAACTTTAAAAATTTAAAAAATGAATAGGCAGTGGGGTGCTTGGGTGGCTCAATTGGTTGAGCATCCCACTTTGGCTCAGGGCATGAACTCACGATTTGTGAGTTTGAGCCCTGCATCAGGCTCACTACTGTCAGACTATCAGTGCAGAGACCGCTTTAGATCCTGTCCCTCTCTCTGTGCCCCTCCCCAAAATAAATAAATATTTTTAAAAAAGTAAAGAGGCAATATGTGATTACATTTTACAGGTCTTTTAGTTTGAAGTCTCCTTGTCAAAACCAAATTAACATTTAGGTGCTTCCCCTTTTTGGTGTCAAAGGCCCTGAGATGCACAACTTTCTTCACTTCTGAATAGGAGCTATGACCACAATATCGTTTCTTAGAATTTTCCTCAGAAGTAGCGTAGTGTCCTCGGTTAATTTATATATTATCCATTTCTTTTTATACCCATAGGCTCCATTATTGCACTCCAACCCAAAGCCTCTTGAGACTAGAGTACTCCTGTCCAATGGGTAGTCCTGCAGGAAGGGGGTTTCAGCAGAGTGGTTGAAGCCTCAGCTTTCTACAGAGATACATTCAACATACATGAAAATTGCATTTCCTTATCATACTAAATAGTGTGGATACAGACTATCCCTGATGTTCTTTCTTCAGATCCACCATCCTTCTCATGGTCCCTTCTCCATTTCTTAGCTTCACCAAGCTGTGGGGCAATCAAGATCTCAACTACTTGAGTGGTTCAGCAATTTTCAAACAAGATAATCTCCAGTTCCCAAGTTAAAGGGGGGAAAAACAGTTTGGGCAAACTTAACTCAAGAAAATGGCATCTCACACCACCACATAAAATACAGAGAAATCGAGTTTATACTATAATGTACATACTAAGTGTAAAGTAGTGGCATGTATATTCTAAGTGGTATAGAAGTTCCGAAGACAACTGCATAATGATGGATTGGGATTCTGAAGGAAAACAGTTCGGTTTTAAAGTAAAGGTTAAAAAGCAAGGAAGAAGTAGACAAGAGTGTAAATAGGAAAATCAAGATGAGATGTGCATGTGCACATAATGTGTTGGGAGACAAATTCAATTGAAGTAAAATGAAATGTTTGTAGAGGCCAAACAATAGAGGACTTTGAATATTACGGAATATTTTTTAACGTTTATTTATTTTTGAGAGAGAGAGAGCATGCACACACACACACACACAAAACTGGGGGAGGGACAGAGAGAGGGGGACACAGAATCTGAAGCCGACTCCAAGCTCCAACATGTCAGCACAGAGCCTGACACGGGGCTCAAACTCACAAACTACAGGATCATGACCTGAGCTGAAGTTGGACGCTTAACAGACTGAGCCACCCAGGTGCCCCTATTATGGAATATTTTTAGGATTAAATGGCCAAAGAAGTATTTCACAAAAATTAATCTGACCTTGGTGATTAGAATGAACCAAAAGGGGGAAAAGAAAAAACACACATAGAGCAATAATACTTAACAGTATTTTCGACAAAAAGTGCTGAGGATCTGAATAAGTGAGTATAGTGACATTTGGAATGCAAAAGAAGTGGATTCCAAATACAGAACTGAGAAATAATGGGGAAAAAAAAAACCTGAACGGGAACTAGAAGTAGAAGAGAAGGTGAAGGATGGAGTAAAAGATGACTAAGATTTACATCTAACTAATCAGTAGAATTAATACAAAGAAGCTTTTGTGGGCTCCATTATCTTAAGTTTTCTCAGAGTTCTTATGACAGACAGGGAAATGGCCCCCTAAAGATGTTAATGTTCTAATCCATAGAACCTATAGATGTTATTGACCTTGGATGGCAAAGGGGCTTTGAAAACATGATTAAGTTAAGAATATTGCAATGGAGAGATTATGCTGGATTATCCAGTTGGGCCCACATTGTAACCACAAAGGCCTGTGTAAGAGTGAAGCAAGAGGGAAAGGTCAGAGAAATTACAATGAGATGACAAAAGCAGAGGGACACAAGGCTATGTAATGCAAAGCAAGGAGCCAAACAATAATGGTAGCCTTTGGAAACTAAAAGCTTCTTTTTTTAATTTTAATTAATTTTTTAATGACTGAAATGCTATCATTTTGTTCATTACATTGTTTCTTTTTTT
>PJEM01012107.1:0-26682 GCA_004023845.1 Helogale parvula
ACACACACACACACACACACACACACACACACACACACACACACACACACACACACACACACACACACACACACACACACACACGGAAGGGCATCCACTCAGCCAGGAAAAAACTCTCAGCTGAGGTTAACCCGTAACCCTGCATTCGCTCTGCCCTCTTCAAAAGAGATTTGGAATTCTCTCCCCAACTTTGCTGCACTTTCCATGAGAATGGGGATGTTCCTGCATAAAACATGAGTTTGGGAGCGCAGGAGCTGCAGGCTTGGGGGAGCCTTGGGGAGTTAGGGGGAGTGGGCAGGGAGAACAGAGCAGTGGGGGAAGGGAAGGAAGGCTGTTTTCTCAGGCTGCATTTCTTGCAGGCTCCTTGGAGACCAGAGAAAGGCCGGGAAAGGTCTCAGCTGGGGCCGGCTGCTCACAGAACCGGTGCAAAGCGAGATGCTGAGCGTGACCTGATGGGGCCTGACCAGCAGGGGTTTGAGGACCTCCAGGAAACTGATGCCAGCTGTCTGCACCAAGGAAGGAGAGAGACTTTGAGCAAAGGGAAAGGCCTGCAGGAGGAAGGAGGAAACCCGTATTAAAAGCTGTGGACTGTGGCACTGGCCCCCCTTTAGAGCCTCGGTTCACAGAGGGCAGGGACAAAGGTTCTATTTCTTTCCGTACCATCACAGAATCCAGTCTAGCGCCAGACCTTTTACATGTTGTTTTGTGAATGACTGCAGGTGGCCAGACAGGATTCCTAGCCTGTTATCAGCACCCCAGCGAGTAGGATTTAGGGGTCTGCAAGAGGTCTTCTCACCGGCAAACCGGTTATTAGTATTGCTTGAATTAACTCAGCAATGGGCTAAATGCCAGCAGCGGGAGAGAGATGTTAGGGCATTCTGCCCCTCTGGGGAGAGAGGCATTATTAAAGTCACGGGGGCAGGCCTGTGTATGCTGCCATGGGGGGCATATGGGGAGGATCAGAGCAGGGCATCCCGCAAGGTGAGCAGCCAGTGGTGGTTCTCAGGTCTGCAGTGTGCACTGTGGATGCCCTGTTATTGTTCACGAGATTGTGGCTCACCTCCGGGGGCTCCTCCCTACAGACTGGGATAGAAACCACGTTAAGTCCTTTCTGGAAAAAGGCAGGGTATAAATAGTGGGCTTTGTTTTGATTTGATTTGGGTTTTTTTTTTTTGTAATGGAGAGAATTTCATGATGCCATCAAGATAACTGGCCATGTTGCAGAATGTGGCTACTGGGTTTTTGCTAGTCACTAGTTATTGCCAGGTGGAAATGACGAGCTCAGCCACAGAAGTGCGGTCGGAGAGGGGCCCAAAGTGTTCTAGAGCTGTGGTCCTCAAACCTGAGCTGCATCAGCATCGCCCGGAGGACACACAGCTTGCTGCACCCCAACCCCAGGTTTCTGATTCTGCGGCCTGGCAAGCAGGTGGAGGGGGGGCGTGGGTAAGGCCTGAGAATCTGCATTCCTAATAAGTACTCGGGTGATGCTAATGTTGCTGGTCTGAGGACCTCACAGTGAGGACACCTGTTTCAGAATAGCTCTTCATCTTATATATGAGGGACGAGCATCGATGCTTTCATGGTAGAGCCAGGTACTAACAGCCCCTTTCTCTGAGCCCTGAGCCCAGTGGAACAGAAGAGTGCAGAGGTGAGCTGAAGGAGAGGAAAAATATCAGACACTTAAAATCTAACATACCCCCTCTCTCTATCCTCCATGTGCTCAGGTAGAGTCTGTAGGAACACCAGCCACGTGGGCCCCACTGGAGGGTCTGAACGGGCAACCGAGGAGGAAGTGACGGTCCCAAAACTGGACAGGCAGACAGCAGCAGGAGGAAGAAAGACAGGGTGGGGAGCGAACAGATGGTGGAAAGCAATTAACTGAGAGCAGAGCATACAGGGGCACCGAGGAGCCTCCTGCCAGCCCTGGGGGGCAGAGATTAACAAGCCCCGTTAGGACCTGGCAGTCTGGGAACAGCTCCACCACTTCCAGCTGCGACTTGACCCCACAACTCTGTTATCTCCCTGAAGCCTTGGGGTGGGGCCTGGAAAGCTCTGCTGGGAGAAGAGCCAAAAACCCAATTAATCTGGACCTCAAGTGGGCTCACACAGCTGTGTGAGGGCCACCATGTCTTGCTCAGCCTCCACCTCCCCCACGCTGTGAGCTCCATGAAGCTGGAGAGGGTGTCACCTGGCACTGGGCTGGCCGGCACTCTATAAAAGTTGGGTTAAAAAATGGATGTTGTAATGAACGTAACCTCCTCCTCCCAAGGAAGTGGGCTCTGCCCTCAGTGTACTTCCTCAAGAGGAATCACATCTGCTTAAGCTTTCGGTGTGACTCCCAGTTGGGGATGGCCAGCAGGGCTCCTGTTGCTAACTGGCTTGGTATGGGCAGAAGTCCCCTTCAAAATGCCCTCTCCACACCTCTCTCCCTCCCTGCTCTGCTATGGGAAAAAAATGCTTTGCATCTGACCAGCACATGTTCTGACAGAGTCTGACCCCTACTCAGAGAACTGGGCTGGGAATCTCACGGCCACCCATTCAGTTCCCAGACTCAGGCCCTGCTGTTTCCCAGCAGCCACACGGAGGCAGCCCGAGGGGGCGGTGTTAGGGTCACCAGGTCTCGCTGGTACAGAGAAAGGTCCCATGTGCAGGGCAGTGCCATGACTCTCCCCTGTAAGCTGACCCTGAAACGGCCCACCCAGGCCCCAGATGGGGTTTCCTGACTTGTGCCTAGTCTCACATACATATGCACATGGTCTCTGTGGGAACGCCGAGGGCTTCTGTCTTTCCCAGTGACCTCTCTGTCTCTGTTCCACAGTGGAGGAGTCTCATGTAAGTCCTGGAAGTTACATAAACCCAGGACTGGCCCTGCCCATGGGGGACCAGTATTCCTATAGGACCAGCCAGCTCCAAATAAAATAGAAAAGTCGGCGGAGGACCCAGCTCCCTCTTGGGACCACAAAATTGCAAACCTCAGAGCATTATCACAACACTATAGGTTCAAAAGCTGCAGATCCCAGGGCTGTTTATTGCCCCAATGCTCCCCATATAATGAGATTTCTCTTCCCTTCTCCAATGGGTACTGGGCTTTTCCGAGAATACCTGGCTAGCTGAGGGAGACGGGGCCAGAGAAAGGGAAGATCAAAGGCTCCCAAAGAGTTGCTGGGGAAAACAGTGTGCATACTTAGGTGGAGACCACGGGGACTCAGGCCTAAGGACAATGTGCTGTGGCTTATCTGGGGTGACCAGAGAGGCCAGGCTGTACTGTGCAGCCACCTCCCCATCCCTATGGTTCAGATGCTGTTTGTTTGGGGACTGTAAACTCACCCACCAGAATCAAGCATCATTAGGAGACATAATCTGCTGAAATGGATCACAGGAGGCATTTCAAAGCCCAGCAGGCTGATTAGATGATGATTTGCTGGTTTGGGTCACCTAAAGCACCTTTCTGCTCTGTTCAACAAATCAGAATTTGGCCATAATTTCTCTGCAACATGGGGCTTTCTGTAAGTCCCTCCTCTGTGCTGGGGGTGGGAGGGTCTGCCTTCCGGCTCTGAAGACAATTTTCAGCAGAGTAGATGTGAGGCATGGAGAAAAAGGGCCGACACCTGCTTACTCAAGGAGGGAGGGAGGGAAGAAGCATGCCTTAGCCAGCTTTTCTACCTGCTTTCCAGAGCGACTGCCAGATGAAAGATCCAAAGGCTTTTCACACACACACACACACACACACACACACACACACACCATGCTGCCTCCGCCCACATTATAAGTTCTAAAATACCTCCTCCTTTATGAAGTCCTCCTGGATTGATGAAGAGCAAGACCACCATGATCCCATAGAGAAGATGATAAACAAGAAACTCAAGAGCATTCTTCCCCCCTTGTTTGTTCTTCCTCATAAATAATTTGCCTAGAAGGATGACTTAATCCAAGCAAGACACAGAATCCTTTCGATTGGTTTATCTCTTTATTAGTACATAATAGGATGTCCATCTCACTCTGCAAGTTCCCCAAGGCAGGGCTCGCCTCCCCATCATTCATTCAGTACAGGATCTAGAAAGCTGCAACCAAGCGAGTGTGCATATACATGTGCACATGTGTGCACACTCACACCTGACCAGTGGACTAAGCCCATCCTGGCTCCCATGCCACTTTTGGCTTTTGGGAAATGTCAAGAAGAAATGGAGGTGCCCTGCAGCGTTATTCCCTTTCCCAGACCTCACCCCCACAGAAGGAGGCCCTACCCAGCCCCACTGAGCCTCACCACCATGTTTCCACTAGGGAGATCTGGAAGTTGGTGGAGACAGGGGAGGGCTAGACGCGATTCTCCACCTAGACTGGGTGGGAATGTAAGCAAGATCACTCAAGCCCAGAGCCCAGGTGTCTATATTCCTAGGCCAGAGACGGCTACACTTCACTTGGCCACACTGGACCCAGTCCCATGAGGCCAAAGGAGAGATTACAGTAGGAGCAGAATTAACTCGAACCAGTAGTTCTCAACTGCTGTAATTTTGTCCCTGGGCAATATTTGGTAATGTCTAGAGATACTTTTCATTGTCACAAATGAAGATACTATCGGTGGGATACTGCTAAATATCCTACAGGGCATAGGACAGTCCCCCAACCCTACCAAGAATCATCCAGCCCCAAATGTCAATGGTGCCACTGGTGAGAAAACCTGCCCTAAACACACACTGCTTCCCCAGCCCCAAGCCATGATTTTGGAATCATAAGGTCAGAATTCTCAAATGAGTCAGAACCACAGTTCTCTAGCCATGCCTTGGATTTCAGACAGGCCTCAAAGGATCAAAGTACGATGGGACACAGGGGTACAGAGTGTCCCCCAGTGATCCTCCAGAAAGATGTTCTTAAAAGGGACTTCAGAAGTCATCATGTCCAAATACATTCACTGTATGGAACTTAAGCACATACAGGCAAAAGACTGTGCAATCACAAGAAAACAGGAAACATGACCACAGACATGTTTGGAAAGCTAGAAAGCATGCATTTGACTGTGGAGTCAAAAGAGACCATCGAGGGTCCACGTAGGAATATAGGAAGTGTGACTTCATCCCGCACCTCCAGATTCCCAGAGGCAGCCCACGCTGAGAACATAACCGTAACCACCAAGGACAGGGCTCTTTTAGAGGGGTCGCTAGGGACCAGGGCAATAACAGAGAGCCCAGGGCCCCAAGGCTGCATCTCCCCAACCTCACTGGGTCTCATTCTGCACATGTGGGGGGGAGACCTGCTGCTGTCCCATGCCCTGCACTAGGAGTGCTGACAGGGCCCTCAGGAGCCCACCATGGATCCGAGGGAGCAAGGAAAAGAACTAAAAAGCCTCTTCAATGGCCCCAGAATGGTGATGTCAGGGTGGGAAAAGACAATAAGCCACTTGGCCAGGTAGGAAAAGGGGAACCTCACTCAGCCCTTCATCCAGCAGGGGTTGGGCAGCAAGAGTGCAGCTGGTCCCAAAGCCTGAAACACCTGTGAGGCGCAGGCATTTGGGGGTAGCCATTCCTCCACAGGCTTTTATACACATCTCTACCCAACCAGGAGAGGGAGCCAGTGAGAGAAGCTTCTCCTTCCAGGCCCCCCAAGTCCTAAGAAAAACACTTGCAGACCCAGTTGTGTAAGGCTCACCTCCTCCCTGCCCCCGCAGGCTGGCCCTGCTCCCTAGATTTTCCACCCCACCCAGCTGGCATGAGGTGGGCAAATTAATGTCCATTCTTTCTTAAAATAAAGCTGCAGAGCCAGCCACTGTGACTTGTGTGAGGCATGGCCAATGAACATGAAAAGGGACATCTGTCCAAGTACTCACCACTAGCAGCTCAGCCGTAGACACCCAAGACCCAAACATGGTCTAGGCAGGAGAAGCAAACCTGGGGAAGCCAGCACCATCGGCCTGCCGGTCTGTCAGAGCTCAGGCGAGAGGCCACGCTCTCATGCTCCTCACCCCCAGTGCAAGCACTCAGGACCCCAGCCCCGGCCCAGGAGCAGAACCGGGGCCACAGGCATGCCCAGCTCCCAGGTCTTTGAAAGGGGCTGGGGGGCTTCCTTGGGCTGATGAGGGGCCAGGGCTTGAGTCCCTGCTAGTGTTTCTCAGTCCAAGGGAACAAGGCTGCTGCCACTGCTTTCGGAAAGAAACACTTGCTGGTAAAATTGACCTGGGGTTCTGCACTTAGGTTAGCAAGAAAATATCTCCGTCCTGACTGGTGACTCTGGCAACTCGGTCTGGCCACGGGGAAAGCAGGACACAACGCAGCAGCCTGCCCAAGCGGCTCCGGTTGTCCCTCACACTGCTGAGTCTTGCTCCCAGCATCAGACAAAAGCACTGGAAACAGCTTGCAGCCCCAGCCATGACACACCAATGACCAGCTCCCGGGCTGTCCTCTGGGCCACCTTACAGAGGGCTGGTTCTGTCTCCTGAGTTTCCCCAAAGGCGCCTGAAGATGGTTTAGGATGATTTATCCTCATGGAGTAGACTGCTCATCCCAGAAAAATACTCCAACTTTGGCTGGACCAGAGAGCAGTGGTGTGATGCTTACAGAGACAGAGAGAGACTTGTGAGAGAGAGAGAGAGAGAGAGAGAGTGTGTGAAGGTGTGCGCGCGTGTGCGCGTGTGCGTGGGTGCACATGTGAGCAGGAGTGTGAGAGGCAGCATGTGTGCATCTTCCTGGGGTGTCTGTCCCTCTCTCTCCTCCTGGGTTTTGAGCCTGAGGGTGTGTGGGGGGATGGGTGGTGAGAGACACAGATTCCAGAACAGGCAGGAGACACCACCCCTCCTCCCGCCCGGAGGGTGATAATGCCACCCCTCTAGCTCCTGCCGCCTCCACAGCTGCTGCTGTCAGCAGTCAGCTTCCTCTGCCGCACACTCTCGGGTAACAACTTTGGAGGAAGCAGTGAGTATTTCACAAAAGAGTCAGCAGCACAATCTCTCTTTTTTCTAGCCCAAGTCCTTTTTTGTCCCCATTTTGGTCATGGTCCTCCCTCCTCCCATCCCAATGTCCACTCTCCCAAAGATGGAGACCCCAGAAACCCTCCCCATCTTCTCCCATCACCCGAGCCATATCCCTCTTCTCCACCCTGTGGGGATCCCAAGCTAAGGAAGCAGAAGCCAGCCATGGTAGAACTTCCTACCAGGGAAAACGGGGAAGACAGCAAGCAGGGTGAAGGGCCTGGAATAGGATGAGGGCTTTGGAGAAAGGCCACCAGGTGTGCCTCCCTAGGCCTAAAGGTCATGGGCTTGACCATGCAAGGTGACTACCTAGGCAGCTTGGTCTTGTGGGTAACTGCCTATGCTCAGGAGTTAAGCACAACTAGGGCTCTGAAACTTACTAACTCTGTGATCTTGAGCAAACTGCTAACTATTTACATTCAGTGTCCCTACATGAAAATTTGGCATATTGAAATCTATTTTATGAGACTGTTGTGAGGATTCAATGAGACACAGACATATAAGGTGCCTCCTACATGCCTGGCCCATATCAGGCCCCCAGGAAAGGCCAGAGCCTGGTTTTCTTCATTTGTGGAATCCTGAGATGGCTGTGGTTCCTGCCATGGGAAGGTGTCCAGGTGGCTGACTGGAAAAGAAGGACTCGGCTCTGAAACACTAAGAGAGGCGGGGAGAAGGCGCAGAGCCGGCGTGTAGATCTGGAGAGAAGGGGCTAAGGGAAGGCGTGCTGGAAAAGCGTGCCTGGCAGAGGAGGCAGAATATAAAACAGAGCAACCGTGCTGGAGAACAGGACCCACCGGAATTGTGGGAGAGAACTGGCCAAAGCTGGTGGTGGTGGTAGAGAGAGAGCCACCTGCCTGGAACAAATGTTAGTCTGAGATTTTCTGGAAAAGAATCCAGAGACCGAGGCAGAGAGTGGCTGGATCGGCACAAGCAATCAGAAATCAAAATGGACAGGGGCGTCTGGCTGGCTCGGTTGGTGGAGCATGCGACTCTTGATCTCAGGGTTGTGAGTTGGAGCCACACGTTGGGCACAGAGATTACTTAGATAAACAAACAAACAAACAAATTAATCTTCTTTAACAAAGGAAGACAAGCCAAAATGAACAAACAGGCCTAAATAGAAGAGAGCCAACTCTACTGGACTCTACCAGAAAACCTTCAATAATCACCAGTGCCCACAGGGATGAATGATGGGGGGTCCACAACCCAAGGATCTGGGTCTGGAGACAGCTCCAGGGCTGAAGAGGCAGTAATCAGGGGTTGACCAAGGAGGTCTTGCTTCACACCTGAAATGGGCTTGCCTGAGTCACACATGATTTACATCCTGAACCCCCTTTTGGCTGAGGAAAAGCATGGGACCCAAGCTCAAGAGATGGGCCTGACTGTTGGACAGAGTGGGGGAAATGGGGAGCATTGCTGGGGTAGAGAAGAGGGGTTGGCCGTGAATGCTCAGACCAGCACCTCAAAAGAGGCAGCCTAGTATCATGAGGTTTGGGCTCCAGACCCCATTCTGCCAGCAACTGGGCCAGGCTACTGGCCTTCTCTGGCCCTCTGTATCTTCCTCTTTGAAATGAGACCAGATTATGGCCTTCAAACTTTGTTTTCAGCAGCAGAATCCATTCTTCCAAAGGAAACCTTATCTAGAACATCCATATCTAGATCAGATAGAAGTAGAGTTACACTGGTGGGCACGGGTCTGGGCACTGGGTGCTCAGCCACTCTCAGTAACTCTCAAGGTAGCTCAGAGGAAGCCCAGAGTTCCCCGAACACAGCATGAAGCTACAGTACTAGCTGTCTCTGGAGTCCTTTCACCTCTCTGACACCAAGGCTTTTTACTTCCAGGGCAAGTCAGGTAGACACCAGCTAGGAAGGGTACCAGCTAGAGGCCCCAGTAGGAGAGGGTCCCCAGAGAGGGAGCAGGCTACCTCCCCCTCCTCCCCTCAAGGAGCACCTGTTGGGGCTGCAGGCCCTGCAGGAGAGGCTACTGAAGGTGGGAGCTGTGACTACAGATGGCAGAAGGGAGGCAAGCCTGGTCCCAGGCTCCGGGGTGACAAATGTACTACACGAGGAGGCCAGATGGATGTCCCTGCCTTTGGCACTGTGGCTCCTCCAGGCAACACTGGATGCTTTTCAGACCCTGGATGGTTCTCCCTCTCTCCCCGACTCAGCCAAATCATAAATCTAGCCTGCCAGGGGAGCTGGCTACCCTGACCCCAGCCCTGTGCTTCCCCTGTCTTGGCCTTGCTTCCTGCCAAGATGGAGATCCAGACACGAGCAGCAGAAGGAGGAACCGTGGGTGGAGCTGGGCCACATGGACTGAGGCTCCGGTCTTGGTTTGGCTTTCCAGAATTCCTTCATCCAGATTTTCTTCTTTTTGCCTTTCACATCCCTTCCTCCTCCTGTCTGGGATTCTGCCTCAGGCTTTTACCACGCTCCCCTCACACCAGCCTTCTCAGTCAAGACTTTCAAGTGTGACAGAAGTTGGGGAGTTCCATGACACCTCGAAGCCCCAGTCTGCCTTCTCCCTTCCCTGGGCGTCTGGGAAGTAAGCTTCCTCCTGCCCTAGTCCCGCATGGGCTGTTCTCACCCAGACAAAGTCCTCTCTGCTGGAGAGGCAGACACGGCCCTCCACCGGCAGCTGCCCGCATTCTGTCTCCCACGGGGAACACAGTCTCACAAGGCGGGGGTGTTTCTTCCTTGGTCCACCTTTGGTTATTTCTTTCCTGCTCCTCATCCCTCTCCTCTAGCTACATCCCCAGGAAAGAAAAGGTTCATAAAAGGATCTCGCCTGGCTCCCTGCCCCCAGCCTTCCCTGCCTCTCTTCTCAGTGCTTTTTATTGCAAATTCAGCATGTTAATTTGTGTGGTACTTTATGATTTGTAACCTGCTTTTTTTTTTTTTTTTAACCCTTGTATCCCCAGTGCCACGTTTCAGGTATGGAAGCCAAGGTTCAGAGAGGCTGACTCTCTAGTGGTGGGTGGAGACAGCCTCTGAGCTCTGTGTGTTTCTCACTTTATCACGGCTTTCTTCTCCCCACGTCTGTCTCTACCCTCCTCTCTTCTCCTCTTTCTTTCTGGGGCCTCTTCTCAATCCTTCCTCTGCTCCCCTCCAAAAGACCTCCTCTAGACCACCTGAGGTCAGAGCAGGTAGGGACCTCAGGACCATCTCCCTCATCTCCTGTTTTACAGATGAGGAGACTGAGGCCGCATTACCAAGCTGGGTCCCCAGGCCTCTTCTCCACCTCCACCAGGGCACGTAGGTGCCTGTGGGAGGCTGAGAGGGGTAATGGATTTCTGAAGTCATCCTGATTTTATTACTTGAAGCATTTCTAGGGCAGGACGCAGACAAATGCTTGCTGGTGTGCTCCCTCCCTCCCTCTGCAGCAAAGACTGCATCTTGGCATAATGCTTGCACCCTATTTCATTCAGAAGGGAAAGGTCAAGGTCTTGTGCCTCTGCAGTCAAAGGCATCAGCAGGGAACTTTGAGAAGTTTATCTGCTTGCTCCCTGCCTCTACTCCCAGGGCAGGAGACCCTGCCCCTCTTCACGCCACACAGAGGGGTTTCTCTCCTTGCTGCCTGTCCTTATTGTCTGTCTCTCTGGGAGGGAGATCCTCCCCATCTCCGTGGATCACCCTTTCTTATTCTCACTCCCCGGCTTTAGGGCATTTCCCACTTGGATACAACATCAAGGGGTCTGCAAACACTGCCTGAGCTCTGCCATGCTGGGACTGCCATGCCGGGTTTGGTGGCATGCATGGCTGTGCCCAGCTCTCAGCAACAAGGGCTCAGTTTGTTGAGAACTGTGGAGCCTCACCGCAGATTGGATGCCATCACCCCCCACGCCAGCCTGATCTTTCCTACCCCCACAGCCAGCCCACAAAGCCACGCCCCTGGTGGCAGTGCAGACCCTCACAGTGCTCTCAGTAGGGGGGGCCAGCACAGGTGCCCTGCCAGGCAGGGCAAGCTAGCCAGGTAGGGCAGAAAGGTCAGGGGCTTTGGAACCAAAAAGCTTGAGCTGAATCCTGATTATCATTTATTAGCAATTTAACCTTACCTTGAGTAAGTCACTCCTCTGAGCCTCCATTTTTCATCTACTAAATGGGGGAGATAAAGGTTCCAAGTTTTCTGTTTCACCAGGTATAAGGAGATTAAACAAGATGATGCAGGTGAACGTGTTCTGGAAATGGATATAAGGCACTAGTACAATTCCCCAGATCTGCAGAGCTGCCAGTATTCTGCTTTATCCACGTGGCTCCAAGCCTACCCTGAGGGGTGACTCATTTTTGTTTTAGGACAGTGCCACCTAGCTTCCTCTATGTGTGGCTTTGTTCCTGACTCCTGGCCTCCCTGAAGCCCCAGGTAGGAGGAGCCTGTGGCTCTGTGCTCTCTCTTCCCACGGGCTCCATTAAGTGAAAACACAGTCCAAGTCTCATCCACTCAACTCATTACAAGAAGTGGAGAGATTTACTTCTGAGGCCTTCATTATCACCTAATTGTGTTTCCACTAAAAACTCATTAATTAGCCATTCTAAAGCTGTCAGCACATTTAAATAGACTGGTAGACTTACAAACTTTTAGAGTTGGCAAGTCCAACCTGTTCAACCCCCTATGTCAGAAATGAAGAGGGTGAGGCCTAGAGAGGTCAAGTGACTCAACCAAGGTCACACAGCAGGCTAGTCATGGAATCAGGGCTAGAAACCCAAGCCATTGAGTTCTAGCCCAGAGACCCTCCTTCCCACTCCACTACTTTTCTAAAAGAAAGCAATGTCATGCCTCACCGTCTCTCATCTATCCTTTTCCCAAAGGAGTGATTCTAGATTGAGGCATGACCTCCGCTGGATGGAGATGTAAATGTGGAATTTTAAGTAGATATTTTTAAATGATGATGATGTATCTGAGCTGTAACATGCTAACGGGCCTCATGCTTCCTGAGGGAGGGGCAGCAGCGGCCCTCCCCATCCTGCACAGGAGCAGACCTCACAGAGACTGGACCTGTGGAGCTAGACGCTGGCGCCATGGAGGCCATCGGCGGCAAGTTCAATGCAGATTTGGGTCGCCAGCTAGATATCCTGACTCAGAATCTCTGGAGTGAGGCCCAAGAATCTGCATTTGGAGTACCACCACCTAATAAAGGTTCTAAAAAAAGAAACAGTAACGAACATATGCAACAACTAAGGAGACAGAGGAGAAAAGAGAAATACCGTAGAAATGGACTTCTAATGAAAGGAACAGAGGAACAGCCCTCTGGAATGATCTAATGGAGCAAGGGCAGGACCAGGAACAGAATCAAGGAAACGCAGGTTCCCAAGGGTGGCTCAGGTCCAAGACCCTGGGTAACTGCCCATACCTGGAGCCAAGGTTCTCAGTCCTGGTGGCCACCGGCCCAGCTGTTTCTGAAGCAAGTATCTGCCAGGACCTGAGGACAAGGGGGTAGCCCGGGAGGCCCAGGCAGGAGTAGTGAACGCCTCTACGGCACTCGGTGTGCAAGGGCTGTCTTACGTCTTCGTGTGTATCAACACATCGAATTCTGCTTAAACTCTGTGAAGTGGGGACACTGCTATGACTCTGCACTACAATGAGGAACCAGCTAGGAACCTAGTCACAGGGCCTCTGGAGAAGATCAGAAGCTCATCATTCAGCCTGGAGTGCACAATGTTTCTCAATGGGGAAGCCTATGGCATGTTCGGAGGGCTATACCTCCCCAGTGCCCTGCACAGACTTAGATCCCTGGCTTCTACCAGCAGATGACAATAAAGACCCTAAGTCACCCTAACAACAAAAACAGCCTCACACTTTCAGACACTTGTGTGGGGGTGGGGGTGGGGGTGGGGGTGGGTTCCACCCCTGAGGTGGGAATGAAGGATGGAATGGGGAGATGCACTGGCTCCCAGGGCTCAGCTCCCTCTGTGGGGGGCTGTGGTGGCAAAGGAATTGACCGAGCCGCACGGCTATGCGAGGGGTGCCTGGGAGGACCAGGAGACTTTGTATCCAAGAGTCCCTCAATTCTCAGAGTACTGGGCTGCTGCAGGGGGAGCAGGCAAGGGTGATGCTGGAAGGAAGAGGGAAAGAGTGAGAAGAAGCCATAAACCCAGCCACCGAGGCTTGAAAAGGAAACCCCAGGTGAGTCTGTGTGTGGGATTTCCTCAATTGCTTTCCGTTTGACCTCAGCATCTCCTCATGCTCTCACACGGTGGCACAGAGTGGCCCCAGCTCTCAGACTCTCAGAGGGCAACCGTTTCTCCTGAGGCCCAGGGAGCAGTAGGAGTATCATGGAAAAAAAGAGAAACAAGTCTGAGAACTCAAGCCACTGACTTTAGAGAAGAAAATGTCCTCCCACCACCATTTTTTACAGCTTGGTTGGTGGCAGGAGAAAATTCACAAAGAGCTCTAGCAGCCCTGAATGGGCTGGGAGAACCCTGTGTCCTTGTTCGTAGGGAACCCCTCCATGTCATCATCAGATGTGGCCTCAGAGCAGAGTGCGGACCTTCAATCCTTTCTCTGGTAGCAGTCAAGACGCCAAACCCTCAGTGTGCAACTCTGTGCTTCCCACCGCTCTCCCCTTCAGAACTCCCGGAGAGCAAACACCAAGAATGAATTTGTAAGGTACTGAGGAATGCATTCAGACATCATAAACCATGTTCACACCCACTTATCCCCTTAAAACCCCAGGCTTCGTGACTCCCAAATTCAGTCTAACAGTGCATGGCCAGACAAGGTACTCAGAGGCAGAGGGAAAGAGCATGGATAATCCGTAAAGTAGAACTCTAAGAGGTGATGACATTCCTCAGGTATTCACTGAGTAACACAGCCCTCTGAAAACTCTAAAATTCTATAGGATAAGGTAAATGCTAGACGCTGTGCATCATACAAGAGTAATGTAAAACATAATCCTTGCCCTCCAGGAAACAAGGCATACGCACAATGTCATTTTCGAAATAATGTCAAATAAGTGTTCTACACAATAATTTCTATTGATGCTTGGAAGCGAAGCAGAGATCGTTTTGCCATAACCAAAGGCATAGGCATCAGAACAGGCTGTGCGCCCTAGCATGCCAAGCATTGTTAGCGAGGCCCTGGCAGGAGAAGAGTTCAAGTGCAGGAAAACAAAAATAGGTTAGGTCCATGAGGCAATGGGGAGTGAGAAGGGAAGAGGTGGCGTGAGAGCATCACTTTGTGGGCTCTGTGCTAAGTTCAGGCAGACAGGCACCATGGAAGGAGGGAGGCAGTAGAGATAACTTTTAATCAACCTCATGCACTGTATACTGAAGGATACCCACAGCTTCACATCTTTGACATACACAGGGGAACACCTTCCCTATGCAGCAGACCCACTTCAGAGTTCCCAGGTGCCTCTGTGTGGATACCCATTGCGACACGTGTCCGGAGCAGGAAGCCCTCAAGTTTCATGGTTCATTTTTAGCAGCAAAACTTAGGAGAGCAGAGGGAGGCGAACTCCAGTTCCTCTTTCATTGGGGAGAGCAACCCAGTTTGAAGAGTAAGCGCCAATTAGCTAGATGAGAAGCTCAAGCTGTGAATCTTGAAGAGCTTTAAGCTGATGGCACATTTCAACTCTTAGGGTGGCAGTAGGAGGTAGGGCCAGTGCCATTCTGAAGACCTGACCCACAGATGGGGATCATTACGTTACTTATGTCTCTTGGCAGCCACAGAAGCACCCATTTAGGAGACGTCTCATAAGGGGGCTCCTTTTGGAGCACAGGGGTTATTTGTTCTAAAAAGAAGTGCATTGGATGCCACTTCAAAATTAAATTTGTTAAGAACTAATGCTAAAATTAAGCTTTATGTAAATTCACTGAACTTTGGTTTTCTTCTCTGTAAAATGGGGATGATCGCAGCCCTACCTGTTTCCAGGTGGGGTTTAGTAAGCTGGAAAGAACTACAGAAAAATTACTTGTGTTAAGAGTTTGTGGTGTGTCTTTAACATTCTAAAAAACCTGATAGGTAAAGAGCAACAAGCTCATATACTTGTCAACAGGAAGGAGAATGCACCCTGCAGATACATGCAGACTGCTGAGTTTAAGTCAATTTAACAATTTTTTTGAATGTCCAGTAAGTGCAGGGCACTGTGAAAAGTACTGGGGATACAAAGGTCAACAAGAAGCAGTCATTAACCTCCTGAAAAATTTCAGGAAGAAACAAGCCCTTCAAAATCAAAACACAAAACCACACTTCTGAGAAACCAAAACATAGTAATGAAGTGCACATACAAAAGTCTCCAGGCTTCGCTCAGAACCCCCTCACTTTTATTTCATATATTTGATCTTATCCAATGGTATGCTTTTAGTTATAAGTAACCCAAACCCTACTCAATTCAATGGGGCTTAACCCAAAGCAAATATAATAATTCACATGAGAGAGGAGATTTAGACATTCAACCCCCCAACAGCTCATGGTGCTTTCCAATTTCTCCACAATGCCAACCTTTGTAATTCCCACATCCCTCTCTGCCATCCCCAGTAGACTTTTCCCAAAGAAAGCAACTGGAGCTGTGTGTCTTCTTGTTTATATCTACTTGGAGAATGACTTCCTATGGCCTTCTATTGCTAGCGAGGAAGAACTTTCTCAGAAATCTGTGGAGAACCTCTCTTCAAATCCCATTAGTCAAAATTGCATCATGTGTCCGTTTATGACCCAACCACTAAGAAAGAAAAACAGTGTCCCCTTAAGCCAATCAGGTCGCCTCCTTAGGCTGAGGTCAATCCCAAGTGTCACTGCTGCCACTCAAGGAGAGGGTGTGGAATGAATAATGGCAAGTTAACCACAGATTTCCTACCCAATTACAAGGACTTCAGTTATCCATTTCCCAAACCCATATAATAAATGCAAATTGAAAGTGAAGAGACATTTGCTTTAGGCAGGTACATTGTGTCTAGCAAGAAGGGACATTACTCAGCAAGAAGTACAGCTGGAAAAACTAAAAAGCAGACACAAAAACTCAAAACCTCAGGGGGCCATTTGGTATAAGCAAATCGTCCCATAAGCCTCACTGAATTATAGCTCAATACATTAATTAAGGTTCCTAACATACCCGTGGGACATCAAAAAAAGGTTACATTTATTGTGTGACTGTTTAAAAAGGCAGGGATGCATGTAATACATTTTATACAGAATCACAAACGCAGTGGCTGACAATTTTTTTAAGTGTTGTTGCTTAAAAGGACAGATCTTAAGCTGGTTAGAAAACTTTGAAATTTGGAATGACCCTGCCCAACTTCCCTGGAGAGCTGGGTTTCCGTGTGCAGTCTGTCAGACTGTAAATAGGGTGCACGGCAGGCAGCCAGATGTCACCGCTCGCCTCCTCCCAGACTCCTTCGCGCTGATGGAAATTGATTGCCCCTCATCTCCTGACTAGGTGGCTGATTACCAATGCCAAACAAATAGTAGGTATTTGTATAATGGTGTTGCTCTTCTAGAACAAATATTCAGACTCTAAGCCCCACCTAGATCTATCAAATCAGAGTCTCACGGGTGTGGCCTTAAAGTTCCCCTAGAAAACCTGATAATCAACCAAACCAAACCTCACACTAGCTCCCTGAGAATCCAGAATGCTCTGCAAAGGGCAAATGCCCTATGGACGAGAGAATCAGGTCTCATGGACTCTAGGAGGTCACTTCTTTTGTACTTTTTTGTAACAAGAAGGCCAGCATGAAGCGTCAGAAACAGTAAATACTCTGGGCTCTTACCCCTTACAGCTCAGCTCCCCCCACCCAACAGGAATGTCCCAATACTACCTGATACACATCACCATCAGATAACTCTCTTGCTCAAGAACCACAGCCAGGGGCGCCTGAGTGGCTCAGTCGGTTAAGCGTCCGACTTTGGCTAAGGTCATAATCTCACAGTTCATGGGTTCGAGCCCCATGTCGGGCTCTGTGCTGACCACTAGCTCAGAGCCTAGAGCCTGTCTTCAGATCCTGTGACTCCTTCTCTCTCTGACCCTCCCCTGCTCATGCTGTCTCTCTCTCTCTCTCTCAAAAATAATAAAAACATTAAAAAAAAAAAAAAGAACCAGAGCCAATCCACCTCCTAGACACTGCGGCTCCCCTCCTCAACCCCTTCCTGCCCACAGCCTTCCTCTGCCAGGCCCCGCCCCCACAGCTTTACAGCTGGTCCCTTCCCAGCCAGGAAAGACATTCTTTGTCTCCCATTAAATGACACTACCACTCCACAGGTTTCCTTTGTAACAGACCCCCACTCCATCCTGTCCCACTCTTTAGGACATTATTCATCTTTATCCAGCCACAGTCCCTCTCACTGCTACTGGCTGAGCATGGGGGTGGAATAGGGACTCAGGACTCCGTGGTCACCAGAATGCGATTCTCAGACCCAAAGGTAGTTGACCTGAAAGGGTGGTATGTGCTCTTTACCTTTTTCTAGGCAAGGGAAAGCACAATGTCCTGATTCTAACATTCCAGCCAGGAAAACATGGGTCCCAAGCCAGAGAGAAATGACTGCAAATAAAAAACTAAAAATACAACTACCCTATGATCCAACAGTTGCACTACTAGGTATTTACCCAAAGGAAACAAATAATACAGATTTGAAGGGATACATGCATCCCAATGTTTACAGGAGCATCATACACCATAGCCAAATTATGGAAAGAAGCCAAACATCCATCAACTGATAGATGGATAAAGAAGATGTAGTACACACACACACACACACACACACACACACACACACACACACAGGAATATTACTCAGTCATCAAAAAGAATAAAGCTGTCTCTCCCTGTAAAACAAAATGGGGGTGGTGCCCAGGGTTGTGGGATCAAGCACCATGTCAGGCTCTGTGTTGAGCATGAAGCCTACTTAAGATTCTCTCTCTCTCTCCCTCTCTCTCTCTCTCTGCCCCTCTCTCTGCTCTCTCACTCTCTCTCTTAAAAAAACAAAGAATGAAATTTTGCCCTTTGCAACAATATGGCTGGAGCTAGAATGTATTATGCAAAGCAAAATAAGTCAATTAGAGAAAGACAAATACCATATGATTTCACTTATATGTGGAATTTAAGTAACAAAACAGATGAACATATGGAAAGGGGAGAAAAAGAGGAGAGAAGGAAGCAAACATAAGAGGATCCTAACTACAGAGAGCAGACTGAGGGTTGCTGGCGGGGAGGCGGGTGGGGGATGGGCTAGATGGGGGATGGGCATTAAAAAGGGCACTTGTGATGAGAACTGGGTGTTGTACGTAAGTGATGAATCACTACATTTTACTCCTGCAACCAATATTGCACTGTATGTTAACTAAAAGTTAAATTAAACATTTAAAAAAAATAATGAAATATTGCTTAGCAGTAATAATAATTTACCAATACATTAAAAAAGTTACTGCTGACAAAAGTCACCATATCCTGTAGGCCAGCCCTCAGCTTCTTTGACACTCTGCCTCCACCTTCCCAACTCCTGTGACCTTTGGTTACCAGCCTCTGTACAGCCAGAGGTTATGGAGGTTGACCATTACCTGAAGGCTCTTCCAGTCCGGGCCCCACCTTGCACCACCTGTGTGACCTTGTCAAAGGCCTGCAACCTCTCTGAGCCTCAGTTTCCTCTTCTGGGATGATAATGCTTGTCTTGGCTCATCTCCCCAACTCTCATGAGACTTAAAACGCACAACAACTGTGAATGTGCTCTCTCAGCCAGAAAGCACTGTTCACTCATGAAGGATCACTGTCCACTGGGCGCAGAGCGTCTCCAGCTGGGAAAAGTGTCTCATTCATCTTTGTGTCTCCAGCGTCTGGAGCTGGCAAATGTCTCCTGAGGAACGGCCGGGGGTGGTACATGAACGGAATGAGGAGAGGGCAATACAGGAGGACGGGAGTGCCTGACACGCCAGGACAGTGAAAATGAAGAAGGTCAGGGAGAGAAGAAGAAATGCCCTCTCTTTCCTATCACCCTCCAGTCCCCAGAACCAACGATGCCCCCCAAACGGTGCTCCCCATCACTGATAGACAGGTAGCTTTCAAAAATTATCCTAGTTCCAAATAGGAATAGGAAAAGATGTTATTAAAGCTTTTCCATGCTAGTTGAAATAAAATGTCAAACCATCCAACCTTTAAAGTGAATGGAAAAATCCCTTTTTGTTAATAACCCTCCAAGGTGCTTGTTTGCCTTGGCTGGTGCCACACAGAACACTGATTGGGAACTGGGGGCCCTGGAAGCTTGGGGTGGGTACCTGGAGGACAAAGTCTACCCTTAACTCCATGTTGCTTTGGTTTTCTGGAGGAGAATCACTCCAGATGCTGAGGGAGCCAGGATGGCAGTTGGATAATTTAGGTAAAGGGAGGAATTGTTTCTGCACACAGAGCAGCTCCAGTCCTGGGAACCCACAGGACAATTCTTACCCCCCACCCCCATCAGCTCTGCTTCACACACATGCCCTGCCACCACCACCCCCTTTCTTGGAACAGAAACACAACCCCTTAGAAGATAAAAAGCACAGCTGCTTTTCACCACACAAAATCCCTCCCACTACAATCTCCACCCCATTGTCAATATTCCTGCCTCCCTTTGCATCCCCAAGCCTCAATTGTTATGGAATAATGGGGATAAGCTGTAAAGGAGAAGCCCTTCCCAACCCCAAAAAGCAGGAGGAATCAGAAGGTGGTAATTTGAGGACATAAAAGAATACTCCCACAATGGTACCCTTGCTTCTGAGCATGGGGGCACCCTGGCAAACCAGCATACCCTCGTGGGCACATCCCTGCCACTCGTACACAAACGCCTGCACACACACGTGTCTTGTTCTTGCCCCCCTCTGTCCTCCCCACTCAGTGTTAGAGCTGGACAGAGCCTTGCTCCCCAGAGCAGAGGGTGGCCAAGGGCTCTCTCGATGGCCCCACAGCCACAGAACCTGACCCTCCTCTCCGTCTCCAGGGCAGAACACAGGGAGCCAGAGCCAGAGGACCTGCTTTAGCCACTCTCCCCTCACTCCAGAGCTCTATGACATCTGGTAAACACTTGTCAACCTGAAACCTTGATTCTTCCCGTTATAATAGGATGCAGAGTCAAGTACAAATCCAATTCCACGAACATCTAGTCCATACCAAGCAGCAGACTAGATTAAGGAAAGAGGAAGAAAATGAATAAGCCACCGTCAAAAGTGTGATTTTACAAATGCTCTCATATAAATGTAATTTAAATTTAATTCATTAACGAGGGATGGCAAAGTTAGCTCCAAAAAGAATTTGAGAACAGGGGTTTGTGTAGTAAGTCAGGAAAGGCATGAAGAAAGCAGTTTGTGAAGCAGAGACAAAACTGGTTAATGTTTTACAGAGCAAAAACGCCCATAACTTTGGAGTTATCTCTTCTACTGAACAGAATCATCTGTAAAGGGTAAAGATTTGTGTTATCTTATCAACTTATATGGTAACATTTAGCTTCATAAAGTCTGGCTTCCAATCAATAATACATTGAAAGTCAAGCAAAAGTACATCCCCATAGAGAATTAAATAACCTTTGAGTGGATCTGTGGGGCTCCAGTATGAGGTTGCCCAGACATGCAATCACACTTTTGCCTTGTTTCCAAGCTTTGAATGCTTTACCACCATGCTCCTTGCCCTCAAGAGGCTTCTTACATGTGGCGAGGCAAGACTGTCAGACACGACAGAGTTAAACGATCCCAGAAGAACTGCTGCTGCTTTTGTTAGGTGTGACAACGGCACAGTGTTCCTGTACAACGTAAATACATCTTAACCAGCTGAGATGGTCACTGACATATCAATAGATAAAATTCCACCATACCTAGGATTTAGTTTAAAATATGCTAGGATAGGGGCACCTGGTGACTCAGCTGGTTAAGCATCCAACTTCAGCTCAGGTCATGATCCCGTAGTTCACAAGTTTGAGCCCCGGGTGGGGCTCTGTGTTGACAGCTCAGAGCCTGGAGCCTGCTTCAGATTCTCTGTCTCCTTCTATCTCTGCCCCCACCTCTCAAAGATAAATTTTAAAACATTAAAAAATTTTAAATATGCTAGGATAAATAAAAGTTAGGTGAGGGTGGAGCAGATGAAACAAGATGGGCAAAAAATATTGACAATGTTGAAGCAAAGTAAGGGACACAGGGGAATGCATGTATTGTTTAGGGGTACACTCAGGTTGTTGTCCTACTGATAGTTGAGACCACATCCCATCACATTTTTAGTTTTATTATCATCTTCTCACGCACTACATGATTTATTGTGTTTTTTTTCTCTGTCTCTCTTGCTTAGAATAGAAAATCCGTGGGGGCAGGGCTTCTGTTCAGAGCTCTGGCTCGCAAGCACTAGAAGGGCAATCTGCAGCTGTGAGCACACCGTAGGTATTTGGGACAGGATTATTTGAGACGCTCCACCTCTCAGAGTCCAGGAGAAGGGGTCATGGGCATCAGGGGGGCTAGTCCTGGCCCTAAATGGCAGGTGGGATCAGAACGGGAGGGGAGGAGAGCTGTGAGCAGAGCAGAAGGAGGAGGTGTGCAGGCCAGCCAGAAGGAAGCCCGGGAAGGGCAGGATTTTGAAGAGAGGTTGTTGAGAGTGTTCAAGGTGGAGGATCCCTGGGGACTGAGCACTGAGAAAAGGCCACCGGGCTGAGTCACTAGAAGCCCAGCCAAGAACGTCACTCAGGGAGAAAGTGACAATGGCAACCGGAATATAAGAGGCTAAGGTGGGAATGGGGGAAGGGACCGCACAGGGGGAAGGGATGTCACAGGCAGAGACTGCCCATTGGAAATCCTGACAGACAAGAGACAAAGCAGAGGCAATCCAGTGAGCCGCCAAGCTGATCACAGGTCTGTGGAGATGGGTCTGTTTGGAGACAGGACGAGGGAGGTGTCCAGGTAGCAGGTAGGATGTAGACCTACTGGACTAGGGTCTCCCCTGGGCCCTGGGTTCAGGGGCAGTGGCAGGAGCAGAGCCTCCAGGTGGAGGGGGAGGGCTTGCAGCTCCCCAGGGCTGGGGGGGCTCCCCTCCCCCACTGCAGGTGCACCTTTGATGTGGCTCAGGCTGTCAGGTAGAGGAAACCCGAGCTTCCTAGTGTGGCCCATGGCATCAATGCCACCCAGTCTTCAGTGAGGCCGCAGAAGATGTGGGTTCGTTGGCCCATGTTAGGGCTGCCGGGAAATCAAGGCGCAGCATTTCAGCAGGAGATGAAAGGAAGTTTGTACCCAGACTCCTACCAATGCACCCATACTCCATTCTGTCCTCTCTGGGAGGGGTTCGCAGTGTAGGGAGCAGGCTCAGAGACGTCTACTTTCTTTTCCATTTCCTCACGTTGCTGAGAGGAAGAACTCACAGTGGGGTGTCTGTAAGGGGAGAGGCTGTGGGCTGAGGGAAGGGTCTTCCTTATCTCTGCAGGTTTCAATTACCCAGGCCTCCCCTGCGGGATGAAGGAGGGACCTGCGCCTACATCAAGTAGAAATACAAAGAGATGACACTAGTTCCCTCAGCCCTTGCACATCAGGCCCCACCCCATCCCTGTGTTTAGAGATTTACCAGCTCTATTCACAATGATATCCATGTAGGAGACGGACAGACAGACAGAGAGAAAATAAGCGAAAGTGCAGCTGCAAAACCCGCTCCACAAAGGGCCCCGCCCACATCCCCTGCTCTATTTCCAGCTACACAGACTCACCAGCAACCCTGGAATCCGCAGGGGTTCAGCACCCTACTCCTCACCCCACACTGGAGATACAAAAATCAAAGATCCTGTTTTTGAGAACATGCCCCATCCAAGCTTTGAAAGAGAGAGAAAGGGAAGGGCAAACCAGGATGTTCTCTGACCAGCTCTCATTAACAACTCAACACACACTGAGGATTTGGTGCCAGGCATTAGGCTGGGCAAAAGGACACAGAGACAAACGGGGCTCTCTCCCTGCCCTGGGAAATGGAGCTCACATCAGGGAGACAGTGTCTCTTCCTGACTGTCCCTGAAATTCACCTGGGGTGCCCTAAAAATATACCAATGCCCCGGCTCCACCTGGACGGATGGAATGCCTCTTTGATAGTGGGGCCTGGGCTTCCGTGGGTTTAAACCACCCCGCACACTCCACCCTCACCACCCTGGTGACTGTTCTGTGCTGTCTGGGAAGACTGCTAAACCATACATCCCTTTTCAAGATGGACCCGACAAAAGAAAACAGGGGTCAGGGCCCCGGGGAAGCTCCACCAGCTCAGATTTGTGCTTCTCCACCAACGCATGGCATGGCAAGTGGACAGTAATGGTTCCGCCTTCTCAAATGGCCACCTGGTCAGTGCCAGGACGACGCAGAGCAAGAAGGGAGTGGTTTGGACTCTTCCCCTCAACACCCAATTTGACCTTGAAGGTGAAGGCCAAGAGGTTTTGTTGACCTGAAGCCCAGAAGCAACCTGCCCCTCTCTTTCTGAAACTCCTTCTGAGTTTTATTGTTGCCTCTTTAAGAGCACTCCGTGTGCTGGTGGAGTGAAAGGGGACAACACCCCTGCTGAGTGTCCTAGATGCCCAGGGAAGGGAGAGGTACTGCTGATAACTACGGGCACGCTGGGTGGGCAGCTTCGAGTCCAACTCCAAACAGATCTAGAAAGGAGTGTGCAGGGCTTACCCTTAAGGAATGGGGCAAGTGACCAACATGGCAACTCTGCTGGGTATGGCGCAGGGAGTCCTCAGCAAGTCCAGGACACCAGGGCTCGTCAGAGCCTGGAACCAGAGTCCTCCAGAACACTCACACTGACAGCAGATACTATGTGCTGTGACAGGACATAGCATGGAGTTTGGAATCGGAAACAAGGATTTGAAACTGCCGCTTAGGTTGTTGACGCATGACTGTGAAACATTCTTTCTGGAGAATTTCATCATTTCTAAAATGAGTACAACAGTACCAAACTCAGAGATGTTTGCTATTGGTATAAGAATTAAATGAGCTAATGTACAAAGCAATTAAAACAGTGTCTGGCAAAGAGTCCAATAAAGAGAAGTTGCAGTTTCTGGGAGAAGAGAAGAAGGATGTGAATGTTCTTCAACAATAGTAAAGCGCTCCACTAAAACATGGGTTTTGTTAATATCTTCCTCATCATTTTGCCTGGAGCAGGGGAAGGTGAATTACCTGACACCGTATGGAGCCAGTGAGTGGCCCAGCCAGTTCCTAAGGATTTAGCCCTGCAGACAGGGCAGCTGTGGGTGTGGGCAAGGCCAGGAGACTGCAGGGGTGTTAACAGGCTTCTTGTCTCTCCCCGGAACTGTTACCTCCTAGAAGGAAAGAGCTGTGTCTCATTCACCCCTATCTCTCCAGCATCCATCACAGTCCTGGTGCAGGATGGGTGCTCAAGTCAATATTCATCATTAGACAGTCAGTTCAAGGTAGAACTGGAGAGGCGGGATAGGGGAGGCCAGGGGATTGAGTCTGTGAACTCAAAGAAGGTCCCTGTGCTGTGCTGCAGTGAGAGCTGTCACAGCCCAGAGGACCAAGTGGGCAATGTCAAGGCTGGCTCCATCCCGGGCACCACTGCCAGCCTCCCCCCCACCCCCCGGCTCTTCTATGCTGCATGTGGGCCCACACATGGGGTGTCGAGGCTGCAGGAATCCTGACACACAGATGCTGCCATTTCCTCCCGTCTCAACATCCCCACCTGATGGGAGGCCAGGTATCCCTGATTTCTCACCTCTCGCTTTGAGATGTAAATCTTATCACCAGATAGTGAGAACTCTAGAAGGTTGTCTCTTCAAAACCCTGAGAACAACTGTGACCTTCCCACAGCCAGAGGAGCCCATCTTCCATTTCTGTCCATTGTCACTCAGTGAGAAGAATGGCTCAGCTCTGAAGCCAGATTCACGGACAGGCATGGTCAACCCTCCGGAACCACTACAAAACACTACAACCTCCACATCCCAGCTCCTGCTGCCCATGCTAGATGGTATCCCAGATCCTTCCAAGCCCTGTCTTCTCTGGTTCTCTGCAAACATTTTTACCCACAATGTAAACACTGTGCAAGGTTGTGAGTTTAGAACCAGGAAGAATTTTGGCCCAGTCTCATCAGAGCAAACCCAACAGAGAAACATCATTTTCCTTAGTGCCTCCAAGGATGGATCATTCTTGCACACAGGGCACCTGGCGTCTGAAGCCCAGCCTCCCTCCCACAGACCCTCACTCCCTCATAAAGGGCACCAAGTTGTGTCAGACCCACAAAATGGGTCCTCTTAACATAGAAAGATCATCTGAGACCTGCAGTGAGTGGTCTGATTTCTATCAGTGCTTCTGAGATGTGAGCCTCTCCAAACCCCCTGCCAGCCTCACTGCCCCAAATCTCTATGACAGATATGGAGGATGATTGGGACTGAACATCTGGGTGTAAAGCTGTGGCTCTGTCCTGGGAGCCGACCTCTAGTGGGTAGGTCCAAAAGTCATTGTTGAATGCATGAAAGAGGGGTGAGTAGTAAGCCCCTCTCTTGGAGCTGCTGAGCCCCTTTCTCTCACAAGCCCGCCCCTGTCAGGGCTGCAAGGCAACAGAGAGAGCCAGTGAGATAGAGAGTGTGACCTATGGCCAGTTATCTAACTACCAGAGCCTCAGTGTTCCCACTCATAAAATGGGGGAATAACTCTTGGGATGGTCCCCTGGTAACTTAGAGAGCAGAATGCCAGACGCATTGAGCATGCAAAACATGGTCCCCCTGGTCTAGCCTCCTTATCACACATAGGGCACTATGGGGCTTCTGGGACAACAGTAGACAGTGTGGAGTTTTGCCCAAGAACAATGGGAATATGAATTCTGACCGAGATGGGAGATGTCTGTATCTCAGACTCCCCCCGCCACCCCCAGCAGATACACACACGCACAGCCTGTGACTCAGGGCCAAGGCTTCCATCCTGGATGTTTGGAAAGTGCCTGGGACATTGGCTCTTGGCAGATGTGCAGGCCTGGGAGTGCTCACTAGAGGGCTTAGATGGCACTGAGGCAGCCGCCCCAGAGAGGTCACAGAGAGGGACAACGTGGGAACCAGGGCTAGTCTCAGAGGTGGAGGTGGAGGAGAAAGAGAAAGAGAGTGTCAGGGGGGAAAAGACCATGGCTATGCTATGGGAGAGGATGGCTTCCCATGAAGCTTCCTCATCACCTTCTCAGGACACCATAACCCAGAGGCCCCCAGAGCCCCGGGTTTCCCAGCAGCGATAGCACTTGCAAACAACATTACAGCAGGAAACACTGCACACCCCAATCTCTGAATTCTGCATCTCCGGGGCTACAGGAGACTGCTCCTGGGAGAGGCGACCAGCTCCTGGGAGAGGCCCATTGTCACAGGGAAAGAGCACTTGTTCTGGGTTCGCTGTGGCCTGGGTTCAAATCCTTCCTCCACTTCAGTTTCTTAGCCTTGCTGAGGTCTTTCCTGCGTGTGCAAACTTGGGGCTTCATTCTAGACCTCCATGAGGGCTTAAAGACTGGCCCATAGTAGGTTCCCACACGTAGTGACTACTGGAGAACAGAAAGCAGATCCCACCAGAATTAATCCCTGGGGCTGGAGGCTTTCATCCACCCCTGGGGTTACTTGTGTCTTCTCCTCATGCTGCTTTCTGCCTGGCCCCCCATTTCCTGCTATCAGAGCCCCTGGATGAGGTCACAGCACCAAACTGCCAGCAGAAGCCTAATTCACACTCAGGGAGGTTTCCCCGGACAAGTGACCAGGGCAGAACAGGGCAGGGGACAGTCACAGGCATGCTCCCCAGGCCTATTCCCCCAGGCCCAGGCCCATACAAAGCCCTCCC
>PJEM01012107.1:26782-49383 GCA_004023845.1 Helogale parvula
TCTCCAGCTAGGTCATGCTGTTTTAATTTTCCTTGCAATTCATACTTGGGAGGCTCTCCCTGAAGTTCATCTTAAATCCATCCTTCTATAGATCAACAGTGGGAGTGAGGAGAACTGACGTAGATGTGAGTTAGGACTTCAGAGAAAGCACCCTGAGAAGTGTCCTGAGAGAAAGGCAGGGCATTGCACCCCACCCCACAACCATGACGAGATGGTGTGAGGATCCAACAGGATCCAGCCAGGGATGGAGGCAATGTGATGGATAAACGGGAATGGGAAATGGAAAAGCATATGGGTGGGAAGGAGGTGAGAGTGAGCTGGGAGGTAGCTGGCCAACCTGGGTTGGAAGCCTGGATTGGCCTAATAGTTATGTAATATTTCTGTGTCTCAGTCATCCCAACTATAAAGTGGGGGTAATAAAGCCATATCTACCTGTAAGACTTCCATGAGCTAAAATACACAAAGCAGCTTTTTAAATGGCCTGGCACAACATAAACTCTCAATAAACTCTAGAAAATCTGAACAACCCCTTCCTCTTCCACAAATTGCTCAGAATCCTGGAGCTTCTTCCTTCGCCTTTGCCCTCAGACTAACTCCTTCTTCTCCATTCTCATGGCCTCACTGCAGTCGTGGCCCTGCGATCTCATCTCCTCCCCACTCTCATCACGGGCCCCCCTCTCCGCTACCTCACCCATCTCTAGCTCAGCAGTACACTCGGCAGAAGCGGGGGTGGTGTTTGGTACCCTTAGTTCCCAGGTACTTTCCCACATGTCCTGCTTTACTAAGAGGAGCTCATTTAGTTCAGTTCCCACAACTGCCCTCTGAAGCAGGTATTATGGCCATTTTATAGATGAGGAAACTGAGTCTCTGAGGGGAGAAATCACCTGCCCACAGTCACTCTACAAGTATACGGGAGAGCCAGAATTCAGGCCCCGCCCGCTGTGTGGCTCCAGGCTGCCTTCCACACCAGACTCCGCAGCAAAGCACCCGAGGACTTCAGCATGTGACTGTCCTCCCCCGTCCCAATGCAGCCAGATCCTTGCCCATGCCCAGATGGGCCAGCCCCCCCAGATGCACCCCTCTCACCTTCACTTATGCCTAACCTTCAAGGAGTCAAAGAGCAAAAGAGCAAGAATAGGGAAAAGAAAAGGAGAGATTGTAGGAATGAAAGGAATTTGGAAAGAGAAGAGCTGGAAGGGGAAAGCCTGCTGAAAGGGAAATAATGTGGTATCCATAGGTTTGGGGGTTTCTCTGGTGGGCCTTCAGCTCTGCCTCCAGCTTGGCTTCTGTCTTCTCCATCAGGGCGTGGGATTCCATGGAAAGGAAAGAGGGAGAGGAGCCTTGGGCACAGGAGGCCCAAGCTGGAGGCTGGCGCAATGGCGGTAAAAAACTGCAGCTGCTCCAAATGCATTGAAGCCACTTGGCCCAGCCGCACACCCCGGTGCGTGCAGATGAGGCTCAGAACAGCTGTGGGGATCTCCCAGGAATCCTGACAGGATCCTGGCAAGCACGAGAGGGGCTGGGAGGCCTCAGGCAGGCCACACAGCCCTTACTTCCAGAAACCGGTCTGGGGTGGATTCTGCAAACCACACAAGGGGAAACTCAATGTGCTGCCCGAGAAAATTTCCTGAAAAGACTGCAAACAAAGGGTGGTGGGCACTTTGGGAAAGGCAGCTGACATTATAGGCAGGCAGTGTGTGTTCAGTAATAAAGTCCTGTCAGGCAAAGCTCATCTTCTCTGTTGACAGGGTCACCAGGCTGGTAGACGAGGGAGATGGGGTTTGCCGGTGTAGCTGATCTTGAAACCATCTGACAAGCTCTTCATGAAATTGTTGCATATAAGCTAGAGAAAGGAAGCTAAAAGGTGAAGAATGAGTAGCATACAGAGCCTCTGTACAATCTTACCTAAGGATGCCTACCAGTGGATTGAGTCCCCTTGGATGGAAGCATCCAGGTACATATAGGGCTCTGAACTATTCCACTGCATTCAATATCTTATCAGTTCCTTGGGTCAATAGACAGAAAGCATTTGAAGGTGGGAGTTACTAGCAGATGCATCATATGTCAGAGACAAAATCTTGGATTTAAAAAAAATTTTTTTTAACCAATCTTTACACTCAACATGGAGCTCAAACTCACAACCCTGAGACCAAGAGTCATGTGCTCCGCCAACTAAGCCAGCCAGGCACCCCCAGAATCTGAAATATTTTAATCAGGTAGAGAGATGGGCTGAACTTAGACAAGATGAAATGAACTAGGGAAAAATGTAGAGTCTCAAACATAAGACCAGAAAGACTCCAGCACTGTTACGGGTTGAACTGTGTCCCTCTAAAGTCACATGTTTAAGTTTCAATCCTCAGAACCCAGGGATGTGACCTTATTTGGAAATAGGGTTGTTGCAAATGTAATTAGTTAAGATGAGGTCATACTGAAGGGGGGGTGGGCCCCTCATCACATATGACTAGTGTCCTTACAAAAGGGGAAATTTGGAGACAGACTGGTGCACAGGGAGAATGCCACGCAAAGAGAAAGGCAGAGATTGGGGGATGCTTCTATAAACCAAGGTCAGGTTACCACCAGAAGCTAGGGGTAAATTCTCCCTCCCAGCCCTCAGAAGGAACCAAACCTGCCAACATCTTGATCTCAGGCTTCTAGTCTCTAGGACTGTGAGACAATACAGTTCTCTTGTTCAAGCCACCCAGTCTGGGGTACTTTGTTACAGCATCCCCAGCAAACTAATGCAGCACAAAGGCACAGGCAGAAGATGGGGCTGAGTTACAGATTATGTTAAAAGGGAGATCTAAGGGGAATGGTTGGCTGCAAGCTCCGTAAAAGTCCTGAGGGCCACGTGGCTGCCAAAAATAGCCAGGGCAGAATTGAGGCTGCATTAACAGACACTGTGGTACCTAGACAGATGAGAATGTGCTGACTGGGTCTCACCTGGCAAGCCAGATTTGGTCCTGTGACCGCAATTTAAGACAAGTGGGAAGATGTTCAGAGTTCTGTGCCCAGAGATGAAGCGATAAGTCAGAGAAGCACTCATGGAAAAGGGAAAGAGGTGAAGGCAACTGGTCTTCCATGTTGGATAAGCTGTGGAAGTGACTGGGTTTGCCTGGAACAACCACATGGGAAGAGATGGGGCCCATAGGGAGAGACATAGACTTCAGAGAAATGTAAGAACTTTCTATTAGACACTGTTGATGAAAAATTGAATGGGCCCCTTGTGGAATGATGAGCTCTCTGTCTCTGAGGACTCCACCAGCTGACCACTCAGTAGGGACTTGTAGAAGTGACCCTGAGCCCTTCTAGCTCCAGGAAGAGCCCACTCCTAGTCCCCTGCCTGGCTGACATCAGCAGCTCAGGCCCCTTGCCCATGTAAAGTTAGAGGCTCCTGCAGGTTGCTTGGGTCCAAGACCCTTCATCAATGGCTTTGGCAGGTAAAACTGGATGCTGAGAACAGGGAGTGTAGAATCACACAACTCAGAAGATCAGGTTCAGCAACACACAGGTCCACTGGAAGGATGAACTTGCTCATGCTCACAAGGATGGGCATGAATAGGGGTGGGAAGGAAAGCAGCCATGGCTCTCCATTGCCCAGAGAGTGGGGAACTGACAGCCCCAGATTTCACCAACTTGTACCAGCAGGGAGGGCCCTGCTGGTGGGTGCTGGGGGGATGCAGAGGAGGCTGCACCCAGACCTTCCTTTGAACAACTCCTATGCTATTGAAACTGTTCCTAGGATGACCTGATCCTAACAGTGAGCATCTACCTACAAGAGTCACACTACTTCATTTGATCCTCCCTTAAACTAGTCCTCCCTCATTTTACAGTAAAGGAGGTTCAGACAGGGAATGGAACTCATATAAAACCCACAAACAAAAACTGGGTTTGAACTCAAATCTGTCTCATCACAAAGCCCATGTTCCTTCCAAGTTTCCACACTAAAGTGGAATGGGATATAGAAGTGTCACAAGCACCCAGTAACAGAAAGAACACCCTAGTGTGATCTAAAGTAGTGTCTAAAACATCAGCAGGCATGAAAATGGCCTGGAGGGCTGGTTTAAGTGCAGGTCGCTGGGCCCCAGCCTGGGAATCACTGAGTTAGTAGGTCTGGGGTTCAGCCCAAGAACTGTTGCATTCCTAACAGGTTCCAGGTGGTGCTGCTGGCCAGGGACTTCGCTCTGTGAACGACTGCTCTGGAGTAATCAGGAAAGGAAGCAGGTGCCCTCAGACTCAGAGCCACAGAGAGATAGAGGTTCACTGCCGGGTTGATCATCTGTCTTCAGTACAGGAGTCCCCCAGCAACATCCTGGGTAGCAAGACTGACAGCTGGTGCTGCTTCACCAGAGCCCATCTGGTTGGGAAGATGCCCATTCTGAAAAAAAAATCCAGCTTCCTGTACTTTCTACTCTGGAGTCTTCTGCTTTTCCTGGGCGATGAGCTGTGTTCTCTCCTAAAGGAAGCCCTGCCCCTTCTGTAGTCAGCCAGCATGACCCCCGGGGTTTTCTCTCTCTCTAAATGGACAAATTCCCTTCACTGGAACTTTCGTGGCTGGGTTTCTCAAACCCCTCCTGTTGCTGGCTGCCCTCCACGGAGCACACTTGAGTTGGTCAGGGTCCCATCTAAAATCCATGTCCAGAAATGAGGACATAATTACCAGGGAGAACCCAATCTGGTTCCTGGACTTCTCTTAGTCCCATTTAAGATGGTATTGTTTTGAGCAAGCCCATCACCCTGTCAGTTCCTATGAAGCCTGTGCACAATTAAACCCCTCAGATCTTTTTTTTTCAGGATCTGCAGCCAAATCAAGTCTTCTCCCAGTCCCATCCCCCTCATGAACTTGAGTAATTAATTTGTGCAATCTAAATGTGACTTTCCATCTGCCCCTGTTAAATTTCATCTTGTTGGTTTAAACCCAGCATTCCAGTCTGTGGAGATCATTTTGAATATTTATTCTGTCTTTTATAGGAGCTGCCCATCACAGTCTTGTCATCAACAAATTTGATAAGCTTGCTTACTCCAGTTTCATGCAACTCATGGATAAAAATGTGAAACTTCATTTTTCAGAAGCTCACCTGTCACACACCATCTTCCCATTGGGAACCCCTAATCATAAGACCAGACTTCTTAAAATCAGACTTCCTACAGTCTAGGGAAGGTCCGTGGGCATGTAATTTCTTTCTTTGGCTGTTATTAACACCAGGCTGATGCGGTGTCTTTCATCTGAGCACTGTTACATCACCACCTAGTTCTTGGTCATGATCTGAATCAAATCACAAGGATAGTTTCGGCTGCTATTTCTCTGTCTTTTGGGCAACGGCCATGTGAAAGAGGCAAGAATGAAAAAACGTACCCGAGCCTCCACTTTAAACAGTATTTGACATCCAGCAGAAGTCAGGCTGCCTATCCCCCCATCATTACTACAGCATGCCTCCCTGACAGCTTCATAAGCCATACTGGGCAAGAAGCATCCAAATTCTCCCAACTGGGTGGAGAAACTGCAATAGGGATATGTCAAACTTGGACCTGCTAAGCTGCAAGGCATGCTGGGATCTTGGCAGGTAGTCAGTGAGGAGGCAAGAAATGTTTTCTGGTCTGGGGTACCTGGAGGAAAGGTTAAGAACAGAATCAAGGAAGTGAAAAGGAAAATGGGTCTTGATGGATAGCCACTCTTTTGCCATTCGTACATGAGAAGCGCTCTTCTGCTGGAAAAGGCACAGACTATGACCATGGGATGCTGAGGAGCATTTGTCAACAACACATTGATACCCTCAGCCAAGGATGGAAAAAAAGTATATACACAGTGAAGAGTTTAGACTCTGAAGTCAATGGTCTGGGTTTAAATCCCAGCTCTACTACTTTTTAACCATGTGACCTTGGGCAAATTGTTTTCTCTTTCAGTTTCCTCATGTGGCAAGTGGAGATAAAAAATAATCCATGCACATAAGGCACATGAGGATTAAAAAAGACAATGGGTATACAAAGTTTAGAGGACTGTCTGGTACACAGTAACAGCTCAATAAATAATAGCTGTTATTATAAAACAGTAGCTTGAAGGCACTGAATGCTGATAGTTCCTGGACTGGAGACGTGAAGAAGAAAAAGCTAAGCAGGGGAAAAAAGCAACTAAAGACACAGGGTGAGGAGCAGGAGAGACCTGGAGCTCGCCTGGAGGTGATTCTGGCCCTCAGGTCGGGGATGCAGCCAGCTTGAAGCCTCAGAGGAGTTCAGTGAAAATGGTTTATTTTTTCAGCTCTGAATATAAAAATGTTTTATTGCTATAGGAAGTCTATCAAAAATTGTCTAGATGGTCCATGTTAAAAAGAAGCATAAATATTCCACTTCTAGAAATCTGTTCTGAAATAATCATCTATAGGCACAAAGATTTACATACAAGGATGTTCACAGCAGCATTATTTATAATAGGAAAAAGTGGTTTACATCCTAGATGTCCAACCCCCAGAGGATTCGTTAAAAAAAATCATGGCTCACCCATATGATGGAGTACTGGTGGCCATTTAAAAGCCCATTTGAAAAGAATACTTCAGGCGTGAGGAAATTATCACAATATGTTCTTAAATGAAAAAGGCTGCTTATAAAATGACACAAACAATACAACCACAATTTTGTTATATATGTATCTAGAAAAAAAAGCAACAACCATTGAACGAATATGCGTTACTTTTATAAATGCTTTTTAAGAAGAAATGACCGCTAAGAAGCTACACTAGATGTGTGCTCCCACAATCAGCTTTTAATAGAAAGTCATTACATTCAGAACACAGGGACACAAACAGTAGCTATGATCTTAATGCCAGGAGCTGTAGCTGGTAACTACTAGAAAGGACCTGGCCGTTTTGAAGGGCTGAGGGCAAAGAGATTCGGCATGCCATGCCATTGGCGTGAGGCCAGGGGGAGCAGAAAAAAGAAAATTTAGGTCAGCGGCTCTCAACTATGGCTGCATATTAGAAGCACAAAAAAGTATCAGTTGCTCAGGCTCCACACTTAGAAACTTTGACTTAATTAAAGGTCTAGGATGGAGCTGGTCATCTATAGTTTGTCAGAGCTCTCCAGATGATTCTAACAGAAATCAGTGAATTCATGTTGAACTGGGCCAACCTACTGTTACCTGAATACAGAGGTCACTGGAGCCTTGCTCTCCAGACTGGGTCCCGTATATCAAGAGACACACTCTGCAAGCTGGAGAGATGCTGAAAGAGAGCAGGTGGCCCCAAGGTACCTGGTTTATGCAGGAAAATGACCCTCAGCCTGGAGGGGCTTTCACAGAAATACTCCTTGGAGCTGGGCTATTTGGGAGTTTTTGCCACAAGGGCACTGCCCTCCACTGAGGCTCCTGATGGGGCCCAGGTTACCAGCTGACTCCATAAACTGCAAGTCCAGGTAGCTTTACAAACAGGAGAGGGGAAGGGAACCAGGATCCCAGGAAATCTATAGGGACCTGACACTGCAGAAGCTGGAGCTGGTCTAGTGGTATTTTCCTCTTCTGTCCTGCTTTCGGGCAGAAACACGCCCTGGTCAAGAGAGCAATGTGTAGACCTTAAAGGCAGTCTGTTCTAGGTGGATGAGGCCTCTCAGAGGGCTCCTGGTTTCTCCCAGGAGCCTTCAGGGAAGAGGAGCAGAGGGAACAAGCTGCTAGAAACAAAAGTTTGTATTAAATGATAAGATCTCCCCCAGCTTCTCGCTACAGGTATAGAGTTACCCAAGGCACCGAAAGAAGGGAAAGAACAGGCGTGGGTCGGGTGCTTTACAGACTGGATCCATCCATCCCTGAATAATTAAGAGCCGACTGCAGCTCTTTTGTGCTCCTTGAAGGGGAGCTTCTGGGGCCCCCCTCAGGACAATAACTAGGGCAGTATGGAGGGAGTTTTGTCTCAGGTGCAACAGGGCGTGGCAGACAGGGATAGATCTAAATTGTCATGCCACCAGCCATTGCCCTGAAATTGTCTCCAGAATTACATCAACTCCAGCAAAAGAACAGAGTTGCAGATAATCCAAAATGTTGGATGATCAAACCCTAACAGAGGTTTGCAATGCATTGCATCTGTTTGTACATGAATGTATGTGAGTATATTCACACACACACACACACACACACACACACACACACACACACACACACCCCTACTATGTAGCAGTTTTACCTTCCAAATGATGTTTGGCTCCGGCAGAGGCTAGAAGGAGAATGAATGCACTCTCTGAAGATACTGGCGGTCAGGTGGCTTACCAGAAGTGGGGCTGGAGGAAACTAGAAACTGGTCTTAGACTAAACCTTCTCCACCGACCCACAAAAAAAGAGATTTTCCTGGAAAATCAAGGAGTGACTGTAATCTCCATTCAAGAGTGCTGACCTCAAGCGCCAGAAAGAGTCTTAGGGTTCATCTGACCACCTCATTTTCACAGATGGGGAATCTAGCTCTGGCAGAAGCTCCCAGGTGGGGCAGACTCCCTCATTTCTAACCCAGCCTCCTCCTTCAGGAATTTAAAACCTATCTGCTCCAATTTGGTCCTCGGGGGACTGACAGAGCAGATGGTTACCAGCCATCCTCCAGTGCCAACCCTTCCTATCGCAGAAGGGGCCAGCCAGAGACATTCTTGGTTCAAATGCAAAGATATTCTGATAATATCGACAAGGCTTCAAATTCAGATGAGTTCCAGGTGCAAGTCGGATTAAGTCATCCTTATTAAGGCAGATCAATGAGGGCAGTGTCATGGCGCAGCTCAGCAGACACAGCATTGCCTATGAAGCTCCCATTTGCTCAGGAACAGCCCGGCGGAATTCTTGTCCTTCTGTTTCAAGTCAGATTGGAAGAGGATGAACAGCCCAACTGTTGGGAAGTGTGCTCAAGGTCAAACTCTCCCGAGCCTGGTCTTCCGCACAAAGGTCCCTCCTCCTGCTTTCCCCACAGTGCCCAGCAGCAAATTGGAAAGGAAGCCACCTTCTTTTTTTCCATTCTGAAGCTACCAAGTGTAGTCATCTCTCATTGGTGAGCCCCTGACTGATGTCAGGATTAAAGAGCGCATTCTGCAAGGTTTGGTTTTCATCCCTCATGCTCACTAAAGCAAAACACTAGAGCAGAAGGGAGGAAAAGTGGTGTGGCAGAGCCACGGAACATTCAGCACCCTGCTTCCCTTTTAGAACCTTACTCCCTGCTGGAATTTGCCCTGCTACTTTCTAGCTTTCAAATCTGTTATTAGGGACCTTTTTTTTTTCTTTCCAGAAAGAAAATCTTGGGGGAGAATCCTCCATCTGAGACAGAGAATGTCATAAGCAAAGATCTCCTTCCAGATTACCCATCATTAAGCCGTCTCTTCAGCTAAAGCACATGTTATCAAACCAAAAATCAGAGAGAAGGAGGTTCACAACAGTAGAGCACTGTGCAATCCAGATGTTACCACACAAGCTGTAAAAGAAGGGCTCAGTGTGTTCAATTCGATGAAACTCCATTAGTCAACCCGCTTGCTTTGTCTTCTTTCCACACATTTAAGACCAAGTTAGTTAAGCTTTGTCATAGATTTACATCAACTTAGTGGCATCTGAACTCAAATGCAAAGATCTGAATGTGAAGAAAATCCATTCATTAGAGGTAACTATCTCCAACACACGCACATACACACACACCAGTCAATGAAGATAGGCTAGTGATCTAGGTGACTGGATGAGGCAAAGAATGGTCCCAGAACCCAGTCGGATTCAGAGCCTGAAGAATAAATAACCAGCACTTCCTCCCTATAGTTCTCATCTCCAGATCCTCAGATGCCTGGCTTTGCCTCTGTGCACACCACAGGCACAAGGTAGATGTTCAGCCCTACTTGGTGAGTGAGCAATCTGAGGAACCCATGGAAGATCTGAGGTGATGGAATCCTAGCCCTCTCAGCCTTCCCCACAAATCCAGGACTCCAAGTCCTTCATACAGCTCCACATTAGCTGTCAGATTACCCAGACAAACCCCAAGGGAAAAGAAAAAACTTCACCGTGAATTCCACCACAGAAGTTAAGGTAATGCTAGTAATTGTGTTCTACCAGTCATACCGATCAGAGATATGTCTTGTTTATTGTTAGGTCCATAGCTTCCAGCACAGTGCCTGGCACACAGTAGGTGCTTAGTAATAAATGGTGAACACAAGAGTTCAAGTTCACTACCATTGTTGGTCTCATCTACCCTGTACCTCAGCAATGACAAAGCTAACACTTGCGGATCTTGGGGAACACCTGGCAGCCAGGGGTGTGGGTCTCAGCCCTGTATCACTTAAGGCTTCCATGGTAGCATGCACTTTTAGATATCTGTCCCCTCCCTCTGTGCCCATTCTATCACCTCAGTCCTCAATGAAAGTAGTAAATTGGTTGATCATATGATAGTCATCTGAGTTTCTGCCTTGATGACTTTCCCTGTGGGATATAAGAGGGTTACCAAGTGTTGGGGCACCTGGGTGGTTCAGTCCGTTGAGCATCCAACTCTTGATTTTGGCTCAGGTCATGATCCCCGGGTTGTGAGATCGAGCCGCATGTTAGGTTCCACACCGAGCAAGGAGACTCCTTAAGATTCTCTCTCTCTTTCCAAAGAGTGTCATGATCAATGCTCAAAATAATTGGACCCAATAGCATCGTCTCCCCAGATGTACACTCTACCTACTCATCTTCAGCCTCGTCAAGCTAATCCTCCAAAAATGTCTCCCATCCCTGTCCCCCTTGCTGGGGCTCCCCTTCCCCTTTTTAGACCCTTAATCCTTGAGATCCCTGAACATACTATGTGAGCTTCTAGTCTTTTCTCATCTAACCCCTGAAAAAGGTTTTACCGCATTAGGGGAAGCAAAACGTCATGGTTGGATTTTCTACTCTTTTTTTTTGTTTGTTTGTTTTTTCAGATAACAAAGCTGGCTTACACTCACTGAGTTCCTGGGGTGCTGGGGAGGAAAAGGGAAGATATCTGAGTTCCAGTCTTGGCTCTACATCTGGAACCTTGAATCAGTGGATGTGAAGGGCTCAGATTTATATGAGACAGATAACTCCCTGACCTCAAGGAACTCATCCTCTAGAAAACTCACCATAGTCCTCATCTAGAGAACTCACCATAGTACCCAAGGTTCTGGGAGACATAACACCTACACACAGAGATAATGTTTCTTAGGATCTTAAGTTCTTGATCTGTAAATATAGGGGGTCAGGCTGCTCAAAGGCAGCACTTTGGTTAGTCTTTGGACCATTTTATCTGGCCAGACTGACTTTGAACATCCAGTTGTCCAGCCGTTCTAACTAACTGCCTGATCAGCACTTTGTTATCTGCTTGCCCTCTACAGGCATTGGAGTTTGTGACTTCCCGAACAGGGACAATCTCTAAGCCATCTTCCAGGTTTGAGCCTCAATAAGAAGTAACGAACAGAGTGGCTTTCAAATAAGCCGGGCAGAGTACACCAAGACAGAAAAGCCTATGCAATTCCACCAGTCGCAAAAGGGATGTGGCAATCCACAGAGTCCTCGGGCTGGACCTCTCAGCTTCTTCGCCTTCCTGGTCTGGCTCTAGAAGTGGAAAGGGAGCCCCTTTGTGGCCTTCCCTTCTCTTCTCCCCCCTCCCTTTACAGGCAGCTGGTGGCAACAGGGCAGA
This sequence comes from Helogale parvula, assembly GCA_004023845.1. Taxonomy (NCBI): domain Eukaryota; kingdom Metazoa; phylum Chordata; class Mammalia; order Carnivora; family Herpestidae; genus Helogale; species Helogale parvula. The sequence goes on from PJEM01012107.1 coordinate 38,404, forward strand.
GTCAACAAGCCCCGCTCTCAGTCCCACCTGAGTCACGGAGCTTTCTTCAAACTGTCCTCTCCTAAGCCCCAGGTCACCATTTGGCACCAAGCCCTTGCTATTTTGTACTGCCTGTGCATTTCCCCATCATGTTCTCCCTTCCCAAACACACACACAAGTGTCTTCTTTAGATCAAATTGGTGAATTTAGCAGTCTCTCTGGTCATGGGCTCAGCCCTGTATGCCTTTGTATCTACCGGCACCTAGCCAGGTGCATTGCACACAGTAGGCGCTTAAAAAGTGTTTGAAGTCCAAGTGATAATAATGCTGGCTATTGTCAGGTCCGGAGGACAAAGGCTCTGGCACTGACTCCCTGGAAAGAGAAAAGAGGTGGAAGATCTGCCCCTCCCTCCCCGAACTAGTGCTGGCAGCTGCTGAAACGAGGAGGGGAGATGCCCTCCTCCCCAAACACACACTTACCTAACCTGGCATTGCAGGAGGCAGCCCCTCTTGCTAAGCAGTCTCCCCAAAACAATCCTCACGGTCCTCTGGGTGACCAAGTGGCAAACTCCCTCTCTCTTTGATACTTTATGGCCCTTCCTCCTCTGTTGGGAGTCTACATTTGGGGCAGGGTACTGGTGGGGTTTCCCAAACTGCTTATTAATCAGTCCCCCTCCCCCACCTCTTCCTAGATGTGAGGTCCAGTTCTCAGACTCAAGTTCCCCCCTGACCCTTCCTCAAGGTCACCTGTCTAGGCTCAGAAAAGGTGAGAGGTCACTTTTACACGTCAAGAAGAAATGGGAGTCGGAGGAGGGGTAAGTGAGTGGACAATAGGAAAGGATAAGCTATAAGACAAGGGAGAGTGGGGGTGGGGAGGACGGAGGGGCAGGCGTTGAGGGCGCTTGAGAGAGGCACCGCCGCTTTCAGAGCGAGCAGAATGAGGCCGAACTGGGAGGGTGGGGAGAATAGGAAGCGGGGTGACTGAAATGTGGAAGGAGATTGGAATCGCTAGGGGCTGAAGGAAAAGGATGGGGGTTGGAAGCAGAGAAGGTAGGATCGTGGTAGGGTCTAGACACAGGCTAGCCTCCAAGCCTCCAACCCCAGTTGCGTTCGCTCCGGCGCGGGACCGGGAAGGAGCGCATCCCGAGGGTGGGCAGCCCTTTCCCAGCTCCTGCTCTCATCCCCGCGGCGGAAAGCCTGGGGAGCGTCGCGGGAGTGGCGGCAGAGACTCGCGGCTACCCGTCCCCATCCCGCTCGGGGCCCACTCCAGCCCGGCACGGCGGGGCGGGCGCGATGACCCGAAGACTGGGCACAGGGGGATGGGGAGGAGGCAAGAAGGGCGCTTCAGGTGGCCCCTCCTCGTTGTTTAAAGTTTGCTGCAGGCGGAGGAGCCGGCTCGGTCCTCCCTCCGCCGCCGGCTGGCGGCTCCGCACCGCCGGGGCGCTCAGCCTCGCCTTCTCCCTCGGTGCGTCCAACCGCCACTTCCCTGTCGGCTCCCGCCCGGCGCGGGTCCCGGGTCCCCTCTCCTGTCTCCATCCCTCCCTGTGCCGGAGCGCCCCCCGCTCCCTCCCTCCGCGCTGGATCTCCCGCACGACGTGAGCGGAAAGTGAATGAGCAGCCCCAACCACAAAGACGAATTACCATGAGAAAAATAAATCAGGGAATCGCCGTCCGCGTCCCCGGTTCCCGCCGCCGCACCCTTCTCCACCCTCCGAGGCGGGAGCGCGGGGCCCCCGGGCCGCCTCGTCTGGGGCCTGGCGGGGCACCGTTCCCGCCCCGCGGGGCCCTGTCGGGGCCAGGGGGTCTGGGAAGAAGCGGGAGGGGGCCGGGCAGGCGGAGACACCCGCGAGCGCGAGATTTCACACTCCGAGCGGGCCACGCGCTCCCACGCGCCTCGCCGCCCGCACTCTCCTTCCAGCGGGTTTACTCGTCGGCCCTCCGTGAGCCTCCATCGCCGCGCCAGTCTCAGCGGCTCTGCCCCCGCTCTCTCAGCCTTTCACTCGTCCGTCCCCTCCTCCAGGCCCGGGCCGCCAGGCCCCATCACGGCTGCTGCCCAGACGCACCGGCCGCGCGGCCCGGCGAGGGCCCCGCGCCGCCGGGTCCCGGAGCGAGCTGGCGGCGGGAAAGCAGCGGCGCGGCGGGCGAGGAAACCCGGGGACCCCCTTCGCCTCCCGCCCTCAGCCTCCCTACCCGGTTCCAACTTGCTAGCGGTTCCGGGCCCCTACCCCTCTGCCCAGCCGAGTTGCTGAAGTTTGCAACTTGCAGCCCCAGCCCGCGCGGGGGAAACGCCCGGGGCTCCCGGGACTCACCTCCGGGCTGCGGGCACAGGTGCCCGGCTCTCGGCAGCTCTCGGCTCCCGGCGGCACGGAGCAGCGGAAGCGAACCAGGAAGGCTGGCGGCCCGTCTGGGAATAGGGCGGCCGCGCAGCAACGGTCCCCGGCCCTGGGCTCGGCGCTCCCGTGCTGTCCCGGGTGGGCCCCGCGTCCGCTGCGCTCGGGCTCCCCCAGCAGCCGCTGGACCCGCGGCCGACCCGCCCGGCTCCGTGGAGCTGGGCTCTGGCAGCAGTCCCCGCGCTCCAACTAGCTCCCGACCCGGAGCGCGGGTGAGAACGGGGAGGAGACGGAGGGAGCCGAAGGAGGGAGGGAGAGGCGGTGGGGGAGGAGTTGGGAGAGCGCGGAGAGAAGGAGGGAGCGGGAGCGAAAAGGAGGAGGGGGTGGGAGAGGACCTGCGGCGGCCGGCGCGTCACCCGCCAGCCCCAAGGCGTGCGGAAGATCGCGAGGGGGCGCCCTGCATCTCAACGTCCCCGGGCTCGGCCCGACTCCCGCCCCTGGCCTGCCTCGTGTGTGTCACCCAGTGGGTGGACACAAGTCCCGCTCCGCAGCCCGCATTCGAACGACGAGACCCAGGTCCTCCTTGAGCACTTGCTACCTTTTGCCACATCCTGCCTTATTGTCCTCGGTGACCCCATGTCGAACCTGACTTCCTCCCAGGGGTCAGCCCACCACAACCCTACCCACCCGAACCCTTGGCGCCTGAGAAAAGTCTCCCTGCCCCTGGCTCCCAAATTCCCCAGCCCTATTATCTAGGGACGATCTTCCTGCCTGTGGATTTAAACGGGGGAAAGAATCGCGTACAAAACGGGAAATCTGGTATAAACTACAGTCGAAGACGAGGCTGCTGGGCTGGACTGGAAAGCCAGAACTGGCTGGATCGGGGTTAACTTTGCCAGCTGCACGACCTTGAGGGGACCTCTCCATGCCTTAGTTTCCTCAACTGTAAACTAGGGCTGGGGACACCTACCCTACAGAACGGTTTGAGGAACAAGTAGGGACCATAGTGAGTAAAAATAACCTGCAGGAACATTGGGAGGGCATCCAGGAGATTAGCGATCCCGGGAGGCAGAGGGGTGCTCCTGGCTGAGAGGGAAGCGTTAAGGCGATCTCACCGATCGAGGCTGAATTGTTTACAAGTTTAAGCATCTTGTGTTTCTGAAGGCATGAAAGAGGGAGGGAGAGAAGGGGGGGGGGGGGGGCTTCGAATCCAATCTGCCCAGGCTCCAAGAGGGATGGGAAGGGAGCCCTCTGCTGAACAAAAAAAGGTATTTTAAAATTAAAACGGTGACCTAAGAAAAGAAAACGAAAGAATGAAGGATAAAGACAAAAGACTTGAAAAATTAAACCCCGAGGAAAGTAATTTTAAGAGATAACCAAAGAGAACTGTGCAATAAAAATGGTTGTCGGAAAAAGGACAATGTTAAAAGACCTTCTAGAGTACACCAGAAATGGAATAAACAGAGTGAATCATTTTATATAACTAAATTCTGGGTAAAGGAAACCCCAGATAAAGCCGAGGAATGGAGACAATAAAAGAACTCCAGAGCTATGCTTTCCCCCCCCACACACCAGAACCAACTTGAGAAGCAATTTGGTCAGGATGATGGGAAAGAAAGAAAGAATCCAAGAGTTTATGGGACCCTGTAAAAAAGGGAAACCGTGCACAATCTCAGAAATACTTTCTAGGGCAACAGAAATGCCAGAACTCATAAGGTGCAGAGTGGAGAGGAACTTGCAAAAGTAAGACACACTCTTGACAAGAGGAGAGATACGAGAAGAGGAAAAAAGGAAGGAAATGTGTTTGTCAGCGCCTGCCAGTCTGGTAGCCCATTCATTGAATTAGGGGTAGAATCAAGTTGAAAGAGGTAATGCAGGGCACTGATCCTGACCCTCTGTCTGAGACCCTTCCATTGCCCTGAAAGCTGCTTCCTCTCCTCCCAGCCCCCATATTCTTTCCCAACAGAATCATGGAGACAGGTTTTTGTCATTGCAAAAATACAGATGTATGCAATATGTAGACACCTTTTAATTAATATCAAAACAAGAAAATATTCCATATACTATAGGGGAAAGGAGTGAGCAGGAGAATTCGCCTGTTGGGAGAGTAGACAGAATGCCTTCTGAGCAGTTCTGACTGCAGCAGCTCTCTCTTGAAAGATAAAAACAATCATCTCCATCCTTCACCATATCCTTTCACCCTCCCTCTCTTTCTCCACCATGTTTTTATTGCTTTATCTTTCTGCCGTTCCCACCATCACTTCATACCCCTTCTTGGCTGTCCCTCTCCACGTTATGAATGGGTGAATGAATGACGGAGGGCTTGGTGCAGTAAGGGAAGAAAGGAGACAGGAGTCTGGAGACACAGGCCAGGGACTCTTCCTTTCCAGGGGAAGCAGGAGCCAAGAGGGGGAGACACCCAAGGAGACACAGACAGAGGAGCATAGCTGCTGGGGATGCTGGGCTAATTAATCTTAATTGTGTCCTACAGTACTGTATTGATTAACAGTGATTACTCAAGAGCTCTCAATAAAAGAGAACTTCAGAAGTCCAAGCCTCAGAAACGGACAGTTGCTTCACTAGCCTGGCTCACCACATGCATCAGGCAACTCCTGAGTTGGATAAATGCAACCTAGTTAGAATCTCTGACTCATTTACTAGGAACAAAACCTGGAGCGTTGACCCCACGGCTAGAGTATTACTCTCACCTTCTGTCATCTTCCTTAAAACTCTATAATAACCTGTACAGTAATTACTTCTATTAGAAGCAATTCTCTACATACCGGAACAGTGGTAATTAGTAAAATGTAAATACAGTAATTAATACAGAATTATCCAAAGCAAACATGCTAAAAGAGCAATGAATGTGGGCAGTGGGAGAGGGGTAGAAGGGAGTTCTTAGAATTTACTCTTGACCTAGAAATTCCAAACTTACCTTGAACTAAGTTGCCAAGAGGTTAAGAAGTAAGTCCAAATTTTCCTGCTCAAGGATAATAACAAGCCTGAGCACAACACTGCCTCCTGCCTCCCATCTGAGAGCATTTTTCTGGGAGCTCTGAGTAGCTCTGAGAACTGAGCGCAGCCTCTCCCAGGAAGGGGTGTAGATGTGTGTCTATGTATGCGTACATGCCTGTGCACAGCCCAGCACACACACAAATCTGGCCTTGTAGCCAAAGGCAGGCAAACCACAGCCACACATATATTGATAGTAAAGAGAGAATTGAAAAGAAGGCATTAATCACCTATAATACCTGAACAGTTTCCTGGTCCCAGAATCACCTGCTTATTGTGCCTCGGGAAAGAAAAGAAGAAAAAGAAAATTCCCACCCCAGAAGTCATTGTCTAATTGTGAATTAAAAGCACACTTAGATCAGAGGAACTGAAGTGTCACTAAATGGCAGCTTTGCCATTGTCCTGAGCTAATGTGAGAGAAAAGACCTTCCTTCCTTCCTCTCCATTTAAGTGCCATTCACCATACTAGGTGGAGAGGTCATAGGAAGAGGAGAAAGTCAGGGTCTCACAGGCATACAGGAGAGGCAGATATAATCACAGCAAATCCAAGGACTCTGCTGCAGGACCAGAGCACTGCGGGCACTTGGAGGGCCAGTGACCAGCTCCACTCGGCAGGGTAAGGAAGGGCAATAGGACCCTTCTAGCCGGGAATGCAGACAGGGTAGGAATTTGCCAGACAGAGAAGCAGGAGGAAGCAGAGTATTCCAGGCAGAGGAAATAGCATGTATGAAAGCACCAGGCGATATAATTAGATTTCTGTTTTGGAAGAATTACTTGGCCCTGGTTAACAGATTCAGAGAGAGCTGAAGCAGTAAATGTGAGCAGGTGCGTCGTGTGTTGGAAAAGAGCACTGCACCAGCAGTTAGGGCTTCCCATTTCTAGGGCCAGCTTAGCCGCTGATGACCTGGCTGTCCTTGGCCAGCCTCTTAACCTCTCTGACCTCAGTTCCTCGTGGGTAAGATGAGAGGGGACGATCAACCGGTTTCTAAGGTTCCCTTTGTACACACATTCCGTGATTCTAACTTTCCCAGCAGACGCTCCTTAAAATTACGTTCTTCACCGTAGTTATGCACTTTGTCCTGTCCACGTGTGTAGCACTTTGAGCTTGCAAAAGTACTTTCCATTCAATATCTTTTGACCTTCATACTCCTGTGAAGGACATAGCTCCATGACACTGCTGACAATCTTGTCCAGCTCCATGGTGGTAAACACCATCTCTGTGTTGATGACATCCAAGTTTGTGCCTGTGGCTCTGACCTCTCTCTTGAGACCCAGATGTAGAGACCCAACTATTTGTTCCTTTCATCCACATGAACATCTAATAGGTATCTCAAGCTTAACATTTCTGAAATAATCTAACTTCCAATTTTCTTTTCCAAAACTGGCCCTTCCTTGCAACTTCCCTAATCTAGTACATGAAAACTCTGTTCTTTGAATTCCTCAAGGCCAAAATCTTAAAATCATCTCACGCTCCACATCCAAGCCATCATAAATTCCATGGTCTTGACCTTTGAAATATTTTCAGAATCAAACTACGGCTCACCCGCTCCTCCACTAGCACCCCTATTCAAACCACTGTCTTCTCTCACCTGGATGTGTACTCGGCCTGCGTTCACTTTTGCACCTGTCCTCTGTTCACAATAGCCATTCTAAGTCACATCCTGTCACTCCTCTGCTCAAACACCTTCCATAGCCCAGCAGCTCACCAGAGGAAACGCCACATCCTTAACAAGCCCACGAGGCTTTCTGACACCCTCTCCTACCACACTCCCCTTCTTTACTTCTCTTCAGCCTTACCACCCTCTCCACTGTTTCCCAAACACCCAAGGCTGCCACGTCAGGGCCTTTGCACTTGATGTTCTCCCTGCCTGGAAAGCTCTTTTGACAGATGTTCACATGGGTTGTTCCCTCACTTTCTTCAGTCTGTGCTCAAATATAAGTTCATTAGAGATACATTACTTATCTTTTCAAAAATAACAAACCACTAGTGGCGTGTGGGTGGCTCAGTTGGCTGAGCGTCTGACTTTTTATTTCGGCTCAGGTCATGATCTGAGGGTCATGGGATTGAGCCCCACATTGGGCTCTGTGCTGGGCATGGAGCCTGCTTGAGATCCTCTCTCTCTCTCTCTCTCTCTCTCTCTCTCTGCTCCTCTCCCCCACTCTCTCTTTCTCTCTAAAAAATAATTTAAAAACTTAAAAAATAAATTTAAAAAACCAGAAACAAAAATAATGAACCCCTTTCACCTTCTATTCTCACTCAACATTGTATGTACATACTTATTTATTATCTGTCTTGCCTAACCAGAATATGAATTCCACGTGGAGTGGAGACATTGTCTGCTTTGTTCATTAATATCATCCCAACCCACAGAATGGTACTTGGTAAAGAGAAGTGCACCCTGACAATTTAGTGAGTGAATTAGTATTATCCCCATTTTACAGACAGGGGAACTGAGGCTAAATAACACAACTGGGCATTTTCAAAGCTGAGACTGGAACTTAGGTTTTCCATATCAAACTGTTCCCTCCAATTGATTATTCATTAACAGTTATATTTGCACTTAAAACTTTTCATTAGAAAATGCATAGTAGAGGAAAACATACGAGTTGTTTTCTACTCAACTAGACACATGGGTCCACTGGCCCACACAGTCAAGACAGAATAAAGAGTTCACTCTGAAAACCCAGAACCTCTGAAGTGTCACTCACTCTACATCCTGCATTGTTTGTTTCCTTGTGTTATAGTTCTGCTTTTTTCTCTCTATTCCTGAAAAAACAAATCCTCTTCCAGCCGCTCACATATTTACCCTCCCACATTCCCTCCGAGAAATGTGTGAATGAGTGTGTACATGCATGTATGCAGACACAGCAAATACACAACACACACACCCCATATTTATGTCTCCTAAATCAGGCATGTGGTGAGAGAGAAGGAAGGTTGATTTTGCAGCTTGTCCCTGGACTAGCAGGCGGGGCAATCTCATGTGTCTCCCCAGGCACTCAGGAGCACCTTCCCTCCTTCCTCTTTCCTGCTGTCCCAGCAAACACTAGTGGGGAAGATGTGAGGGCTAGGAGGGGTGTGGAGCTCAGAAGGAAGGACAGAGGCACAGCTGGCCCTAATGACACCAGGATTCCTGGCAGATGAGCTACAAAAACAAGTCAGGTACTCAGCTAGAACCCAGCAGGCAGGGGTCACTCTCAGGACACCAGGACTCAAGGAAGAACACAAAGTGTGGTCACTCTTCTTAAATAATTTGAAAATGTGAGCTCTCTGTCTATGATTTTCTCCCAAGGCCAGGGTGAAGCCACAGAGATCCCAAGTTGATCAAGACACAGGATTGACATTAGCCGAGGAAACATGAAGCAGTGTTGCCAGAGCAGGATCCGAATCCTGCCAAAGAGAATCAATCCCAACTTGTGACCAAGAAGAGGTCCAGGCCTGGCCTGAAAAGGGCCAGGCCTCCGGATGGGAGGTAAGGAGGAATCTGAAGGAGAAGCTGCTGCCTAAGTAGGCATGGAAAACCACCAGCATGGTTGAGAAGTTATACAGATTCCTTTGTGGGATGCCTGGCTGGCTCAGTCGGTTAAGCAGTTAAGCGTCTGACTCTGGATTTCGGTTCAGGTCAGGAGCTTCAAGCCCTGCATCAGGCTCTGCACTGAAAATGCAGAGGCTGATTGGGATTCTTTCTCTCCCTCTTTCTCCTGCTCGAACTCATACACTCTTTCTCAAAGTAAATAAATAAACTTAAAAAGGCAAAGATTCCTTTGTTGCGAACAAAATGTCTCTCTTTTGGTGCTCAGTGACCTCAGAAATCCTCCCTGTTGGGTAATAATAGGTTGGCCTAGTGCCTTATCTAGGTGAGGCAACCCATAAATTAACAGCACTTTTGCAAGGACAAACAGCCATTCCCTTCATGTTATCCACGGAGCACACCATGGTACTGGGACTGCCCCCAGTATCCTAGCCTGAGGAGGACCATTCCATACACTGTTACTCACTGCACGCATGGCGGGGATATAGCAGGGGGTGATGCCCAGTTGTGAGCAGGGCCAGATTAGGGAGGCCTTGATTGCCGTGTAAGGGGATTGGGTTTAATTCTACAGACCAGGTGAGGAGAATCATCCGAGGTTTAGAGCAGAAGCCTGATGGGGTGGGATGGGTGGTAGTGTGTGGATTTGAGAGAAGGAGACCAGTTAGGAGACTGTTATGACAGCCCCTGCAGCCCACTGAGAACTTCGCCAGGACAGAGATGATGAAAAGCATGAAACCCCATGTCCACCTTTGCTTATGAGGAAGGGACCTAAGGGATGGGAATCCAGAATAGGGAACTAAGACGGACAGGGGTCAAATAAGAGCAAGAATACAGGTGCCCAGGGATGTCAGGAGTGAGAGCCAAGTGAATAATAAGGGAAGTCCTGATGAAGAGCACTTTGTCCCCATCAATATGGCTGAGCATTGGCTCTTCCCCAAGTCTGGGAAACACAGGGGCGGGGGTGGGGATGTGCCCTTAACACATCCTGGTGATGCTGCAGACAGCATGGATCTCAGACATTGGCTGAGAGGCACCAACTCTCAGGGAGAGGCAGCAAATGCCTTCATTTCAGTTAAATAAGAATCCCCCCCACCCCCCGTTATTTGCTCAGTTCAGCACTGAGGCTGGAGAAGACGCAGCCAGAGGATGAGCAATACTTAGGGGATGATCACGTTATTGGGAATGTGAGGTGTATGTGAGAAGTAAATAGCAGGTAAATGCCAGAGAGGCTGCTGCAGGCAGTAAACACCAGACAAACTCAAGAGAGATGGAGCCCGTGGAACTGTGTCCCCAGAAGGCTTCTTGGAGAACAGGGAAATTGCCCTGGACCATACAGAAAATGTAGGAGTGGACAGACACAGAGGTGGGAAGAGACACACTTAGTGGAGTTCTTTCAGACAGTAAAAAATTAACAATAGAGGAGAAATAACTCTAATCTACTTAGACTTTTAAAAAACTTTTGACAAAGTTGTCCAAGAAAGGCTCTTTTTTTTTTTAAGTAGTTTATTGTCAAATTAGTTTCCATACAACACCCAGTGCTCTTCCCCACAAGTGCCCTCCTCCATCACCACCACCTCTTTTCCCACCTCCCCCTTCAGCCCTCAGTTCGTTTTCAGCATTCAATAGTCTCTCAAGTTTTGCGTCCCTCTCTCTCCCCAACTCTCTGTCCCTCTTCCCCTCCCCCTGGTCCTCCATTAGGTTTCTCCTGTTCTCCTGTTAGACCTATGAGTGAAAACATATGGTATCTGTCCTTCTTGCCTGACTTATTTTGCTCAGCATGACACCCTCAAGGTCCATCCACTTTCCTACAAATGGCCATATGTCATTCCCTCTCATTGCCATGTAGTACTCCATTGTGTATATATATACCACATCTTGATCCACTCATCAGGTGATGGACATTTAGGCTCTTTCCATGATTTGGCTATTGTTGACAGTGCTGCTATGAACATTGGGGTACATGTGCTCCTATGCATCAGCATTTCTGTATCTCTTGGGTAAATCCCTAGCAGTGCTATTCCTGGGTCATAGGGCAGTTGTATTGATAGTTTTTTGAGGAACCTCCACACTGTTTTCCAGAGCGGCTGCACCAGTTTACATTCCCACCAACAGTGTAGGAGGGTGCCC
>PJEM01012108.1:0-49250 GCA_004023845.1 Helogale parvula
ACTTCCTGGAATGCACACCGTGTGAGGTCCCCCTCCTGGAATGCACACCGTGTGAGGTCCCCCTCCTGGAATTCACACCCATGTGAGGTCACTTCCTGGAATTCACACCCGTGTGAGGTCACCTCCTGGGATGCACACCCGTGTGAGGTCCACTTCCTGGAATGCACACCTGTGTGAGGTCACTTCCTGGAATGCACACCCGTGTGAGGCCCCCCTCCTGGAATGCACACGGTTTGAGGCCCCCTAGCACACAATGCCAGAGTTGATCTGTGTGGCCCACAGCCTCAGCAGAGGTGATGACATGTCACCTCAAAGTCATGTCACAGAAAGCCTGCGGGGCCCACCCTGATCCTCTCTCCTGCTCTATCTCGCTCTTGAACCACACGCTCAGTATAGATTTTGACGGCATATACTCAGTTGTCTTGAAAATATAACATACAAAAAAATATTTTGAATAAATATAGAAATCTTTACATAAACAATTAAAAGTTGAAGAGTTTATATTTTTAATGAAAATATATTTATCATAATTCAAAATATGTACGTGGGGAAGGTTGAGATGTTATTCTGAAACCTTCTTTACCTGAATTAAGGGCCTTGAATAATAATTTGGGGGGAGCAGAAGGCAGCTGGTGGAATTCTGAGTGCGCCGTCTGATGTTACACACTGACCTTTAGCCACTCAGTCACTCAGCAAAGGTTGGGAGCACGAAGTGCCCGGCATGTTTGGGGCTCCCTCCCCAAGACATTGGTCCGCAGGGGGCAGCCCTGGCGCTGGCCTCCCTCTGACAGCCCCTCCTGGTGCCTGAGGCAGACTATTTCCCCTTTCCTCCTCCACTTCCCCAGCTGCTGGGGACACAGAGCCAACTGAAGGGACAAAACCACCAGAGACCCGAAGAGGGACCTGATGTGTCTGCCCTCAGACTGGGACTTGAATCTGGAACCGATTCATTCCCAAAGTTACAGCTGTGCTTTTTCCTTCTGCACAATCCCATCTTTTAAAGAATATGTCTGGGGCACCCATTCAATCAGAAAAAAATCAGCGCCTTTTTTCACGTCCATGTCTATGGGTGCAACCTTCCAAACACCTCCCGCGGATGCGGGACCCCCAGGCTCCCGGGCTCCCGGGCACTGTCTTCCCATCAGGACCCCGAGCAGCTCCCTCAGGCGTCCTTCCAATCCTGCCGGGCTCCGTGGCATGTAAGTGTCCCCGATGATGAGCCAATCTGGAAGATGGGGACAGTTTGAAAGGAGCCAAAAATTGGAGAACAAAGGAGCTCCTGGAAACCAAAAGACTAGTAGGCAACCACTCGTGGCAGAGTGGCAGATTTAAATGACAAAGACCTCATTAGACTGTTCTCTTTCAGAACAGGCCCCCGTTTGATTAGGTGGGTGCCTGAAGTTACTGCCTTCCTTAATTAAATCAGTCTCCAGGCTCACCCACCCCCAGCCAAAAAGAGAAAAGAAAAGATGGATTCAGCCTCCTCCTCCTTCAAATGCTAATCACCCTTGGCAGTGAAAGTCCTAAATCAGGAGGGTGGCGCGGGGGGCTGCCCCATCCAGCAGCCCTTGCAGGGAGGCCGGCTCCTTGTGTCTCTAATAATAGGCGCAGGTGTCGGCCCGCCTTCCTCTGAGCGACTTTTGCCTAATAACCACTTTCAATGTGTCCCAGTGCACCTGTTCAGCATTTTAAAATGAATTAGTGTGCTTGGTTGCCTCCAAAAAATCTTGTCCACTTTTGTCAACCTGATTATACTGCCACAATGCAAAGCGATTATGGGAACGGCAGCCTCCGGGCCGCCTGGAAGGAAGCCAGCCCCGCCAGAGCCCGAGCCCCTGCCTCTGCTTGTTGGTAGGGACCGCCCGACTTGAGGCGGGGCTCGGAAGCGCGGCCTCGGGATCTCCAGGCTCGCCCTGGCCGTCAGGTCCAGGAGGACACCGGAGGGGGGCTCCACGTGCCTTCAGCGTGGGACAGCCTGCTGACCAATCAGAGGCCGCCGCACACCCAGGGCAGGCAGGAGGCTGGTAAATGACAGCGGCCATGGGGACTGTGGACGGTCCATGACTGGAGGGTGAAGCAGTCATTGAACGCAACAGACTGAGCCCGTGATGCCTTCCGAGCCGTGCGAGGTAGACAGGGACGGGCCGGCTGCGGAACCGCCTTTGTGTAAGTGGCCGGCCACCCGCTGCCGGGCCCCTGTTCTCTCCCACAGGATGCGCCGTGCTAATTCTGCTTCGGGTGCAATTAGGTTACAAAAAAGTATAAAAGGTATCAATCCGGACATACAGACCCTTTGTTCACCCCGTCTCTGAATATCTCTCCCCACTTATAGTCAACCAATACCCTTGAGCTGGGGAAATGATTGAGAAAATGATCATCAAAATACACAGGGATTATTCATCAAGCATTAAAAGAGATGTTCGAGCAGAGCTCAAAGCGTGAGTGAATCCTTGCTGTCCTCTTTCTGAGGGTCCACACAGGGTGGGAATCCAGGAGGGAGACGTGAAGGACCGAGTGACAGGGCGCATGGTGGAAACACCAGAGTCAGATCACATACTTAGGTGGATCTGTGCAGGGGCGCCTGGTGGCTCAGTCAACAGTTAAGTGTCCGACTTCGGCTCAGGTCATGATCTCACGGTTCGTGGGTTCGAGCCCCGCATCGGGCTCTGTGCTGACAGCTCAGAGCCTGGAGCTGCTTCAGATCCTGTGTCTCCCTTTCTCCCTGACCCTCCCCTGCTCATGCTGTCTCCCTCTCTCTCTAAAAAATAAATAAAACATTAAGAAAATTTTAAAAAATAAAGGAGATGGATCCATGTAAATATTTATGAAAAGCATTTGAGGAAATAGCAACCAAGCGCTGTTAACTGGGGTCATTGGACTGCAGTATTGTTGCTGCTCTTTTCTTTTATTTTCTGTTATTCCCATATTTTCTATAATAATAATGTAAGGTTTTAACAATGTTAACAAAAAATAAAATACGCTTCAAGACAGTTTCTTAAAGTCCTTACACCTTCCCTGGTCTGCGTCCCTACTTGTTAAGCTCAGAGCTTTATTGGTTCACAGAAGAAAGAAATTACAGTTTCGAACATCCTGTAAGTGATGCGGTTTATCCGTATATGCCCACACTCCGTGATCTCGCCCACTAGGCCAAGCAAAGGCAGACCTGAAATTTAAAGCTTTAACATAAAAACAAGTCTTGGGCAAATCAGGAATAAAGGGAACACAGCTCCCAAGGGGCAAATCATTGCCTCCAAAGGCGTGGCTTCAGAAAGAAATTAACACACATTGAACAGCGAGCCCTCCTGCTGTACGTGACTATTGAGTGTCATTGATGCTTTTCTAACATCGCAGGTCTAGGTCTAAACTCCTGTTTGTTCCCCTCTCTCCCCCTGAATACATAGTTCTAAAATATGTAAAATAAGTTACATTATCATACTGCATACTAAGCGATGACTTATTTTAAGGAATAGATCCCCGTGACTTGGGGTTGGCAATCAAATTATGCAGCCGACCAAGTGTCTGCAAACTCAGGTAAGAGATCCTGTTGTGGTCGTGGGCCCATGCTCTGCAGAGCAGGCTGGGGATTCAGAATTATTATGTAACCATTTTGAGACAATTTTTTCTTCTCCTGGAAACTTCCAGTTTTGTTCTTAAGATCCTCAACTGATTGAATGAGGCCCACCCACATTACCAAGGATAATCTCTTTTACTTAAAGTCAACTGATTGTAAATGTCAATCCCATGTACCAGAAACATCTAGACTAATATTTGACCAGACAACTGAGCACCATATCTCAGACAAGTTGACAAATATAATTAATGATCACATATGCATTTTGTTTCCCATTCTGCAAATGTTGTCTCTGTTCCTCATTTGCTTCTTAGCTGTCTTTTGCCCACATTGCATTGGGACAGGAACTGCCTCTTACTCACATCTATAGCCTTAGGACGAAGGATAGGATTTTTCCCAGAACAAATCTATAAAATTTTGGCTGCTTGGATGAATGAATGGGGTGAATAGAAGGAAGGAAGGCAGATGAGTAGATGATGGAAAGAAGGAAGGAAGGAAGGAAGGAAGGAAGGAAGGAAGGAAGGGGGAGGAATAATGGATGGATGGATAGATGGATGGAGGGAGGGAGGGGAAGAAGGAAGGAAGGGAGGTGGATTGAAGGAAGGAAGCAAGGCAGAAAGGGAAATGACCAGTTCACCCCCTTGTACCTTAAGTTCACCTACAGCACTTTCTCCCTTGCTGAATTCTTACACTTTCTGTATCCACACCACAGCTCTTGGCTACTAGTCTAATGCTGATTTGTGTCTTCCAAGTAAAAATTTAAACTCTATGCCTAAAAATCTATGTTCTACCATTCTTTATATCTTTGTAGTACCTAGAAAAGTGTGGAAATATAAGTAAACCAATAACTATTGATGGCATGGTTCTAATCTTTAGTTTTGTTAATGGCAAAAATATTTGTCTATATGTGGCTACTGATTAAAAATCTCCATATCATCTTTAAATGTAATCTTCCCTTAACCATGGCTGAGGTCTTATTACTTTCCTGGGTAACGGTCGCAGAAACTGTGACTCACTGCGGGTGGTTGGTTCCAGCTTTGAGCCCTACATAGTGCTAGCAGTAGGCCATGTTGCCTCAAACATGACATAAATCCTGGTTTTATTGTCAAAAGTGAAAAAGAAAAGACAAAATAAAGCAGGGATTTTGTATTGGCTCTCTTCCACTTTTCCACTTTTTTTTTTTTTAACCTGTTATTGACCGTTCCCCACCCCGTTCCACCCTTACTTCTGTCCCAGGATCCTCTCGGGGTGGATTACGTGAAGGGCTCCCTTGCCCTTTGACTTTAGGTTGGGCGTAGGCCTTGGAAGTTGGAGGAGAGAGAAGACGCGTGTGGAGAAGCAGAGCTAGAGCGCGAGCCCACAGCTGCTGGTGGGCCTCCCCAGTTAGCTTTAGGCTTTCACGGAAACACACATCGTCGGTCTTCTAAAGAACCACCCACGGTTCCAAAGTGTTTCCTACACCGTAGGCCTTCATTGTCTCAGAACTTCACCTGCAGGGACCCAAATCCACACTGATTCTGCAACCACATCGCACATTTTTCCAAAGCCTGGAGGCTGAAAGAAAAGGAACTGGTATTGTCTTACGTGACTTCTGTGATTCAGGGCTCTGCAGTGGCTGGGTTTGGGGCTCTGGGCTCAGACTACCTCCTGAAGTTGCAAGAAAGATCTTGGCTCAGAACAGGATCAGAAGGCTCGCCTGGGGTTGTGAGAGCCGCTTTCACACAAATCACTCACACAGCCAGCAGTTGTGCGGGCCCCGGGTCGGGGTCCTCAGTTCCCAGCCCAGGACCCTTCACAGACCGCACGGGAATCTTCTTGAGACAGAATCTTCATGAACTTCCTTGAGTAAAGGATCCGAGGGACAGCAAGCTGAAAGATGCCTTCGATGAGCCAAGTCTTACGAGCCACGTACCACAGAACGTCCCTGGGTGCACAGCTCAGCCTATGTAACGTGGGACGGAAACACACAAGGGCATGGACACCGTGAGGGGAGGCTCCTGCGGGCCATCTGGCAGGACGCCAGGCACCGGGGTCTCGTGCCCATCCTCTCCGGGGGCAGCGCTGACCCAGCAACGGTGAGCAGAACAGGCAGATGGAAGTGTAAGGTTTTGCCAGAGCTCCTGGGGCAGGCGCAGGAGAGATTACGCCTGAGGGTTCAAATCCCTGTTCCCCTCCGTCCTGTAGCTCTCCTGTCCCCTTGTCCCCGTTTACTCTGCTCGTCAGCTTTGTTCTCTTCGTCTCTGGGACGCAAGGCCCGGGATAGAATGAAGCTATAAGACAGGTGGTCCTGGCTTCCGCCCACCAGAATCTTAAAGCTCCTCAGGTTTGCATTGGAAGCTGTATTGTGTGTAAAACCTGCCTGCGAAAGCAAGCTGTCCCCACACTGCGCCCTGGAAAGGTGTCTTGGGCTAGGAAGGAAGGGACGACCGGAGACACCGTGTACCCCAGGCCCATTAAACCTGCATGCTCTTTCCATGTTGCTGCCTCAGATGCAGCAAGACCCGGGCAGGGGAGTATTTCATGTGCCACCCAAGGTCGTGTGGTCACACACTGTTCCCAGCTCCGGAGAGACACCCAGGCTCGAAGTAAGACGCGCCGCGGCCAAGAGCTGCCCCAACCTGCCGCGCCCAGGGGCAGTGACAGACGGGCTCAAACCCCATTTGTGGGGACAGACTCTTGAACACCAGAGGAACGGCCTCTTTGATGTCTTGTCACCACAGCAGCCCGGGGAGGAGTGGGAACCAGAGACACCACGGGGGCTGTCTGCCCGACGGAACGGAGCCCCGAGTCTGAAACCAAACTCCTGAGTAGGACACAGGGATGGCCATTGAAACCCCCTCATGTGTCTGGTCCCCACGCTCCCTCCGGAGAACACACCATATCAGGTAACGTGGCCCGCATGCGTCTAGATTTCACGGTGGCCCCAGGGTTGTATGTGATGAAGGACAGGCCTGGTTTTGGAGATGCTTGACTGATAAAAATGGCTCACCGGAAATACTTGCTCAAGTGTGTTTGCACACACCTCAGGAAACTGCCCGTCTAAAAGTTCCTCCAGGGTGCCACGTTCCTCCCGGCGCCCACGGGTGTCTTTGCCTATAGATTCATAATGCCCTGCTTCACGGCAGTAAAATATGGCTGCAAAGGTCTGGATGGGGTTATGAAGTTCCCTGTGGCCCGTGAGAGCCCCCCCCCCCTCAGCCCCAGCGCCAGGAGCGGTGGCCAACGACCCCATCCCTGCAGGGAGTCCCCGGCGTGCTCTGACCACAGGGCCTGCCTCACTTTTATCTTTATTTCTAGAGACAGGAGCAGTGACTCAACCAAAGAAACAGCAGAAGAGACTACAATTTCTTCAATGCACCCAAAACTATGAAGTTGGCACCTTGGCACACCGCCTTTAAAACCCATCTGTGATGTTCTTCCCCACGCTGTCTTCTTATCCACCCTTCTCCACCCCTCCCCCACAGTCACCGCCTCCCACCATCCCTCCAGACGCCTGTAACCTCTCACCAGAGAACAGTTCTCACATTGAGAATCAAAGCCTGATCTGAGACAAAGGTCCCAGCTAAGTGCCCGGGGGCCGGTGAAGGCAAGTCATCTGCCCACCTGAGGGGCCACATAACACATCAGCCTGGCTGGGTGCAAGGGTCATCCATCGGGCCACTTGGGACGGCCTCAAACAAGTTCTTTGATAGTTTGACTTCACCCCCTTGTCTGTGAAGCAAACGTAACCACAGCAGTTTCAGAGAGTTGCCGAAGTGTTCCGGGGAGAAGCAGGCAGGACGGCAGGCTGAGCACACAGGCCACACCCTGCTCAAGCTCAGGGTGCTTCTCACACTGACACCTCAGATCGCGTATGAGAGAAGGGACGGGGTGCCCGAGGGGCTCAGTGAGTCACACATCCAACTCCGGCTCAGGTCATGATCTCACGGTTCGAGAGTCCGAGCCCCGCATCAGGCTCTGCACTGACAGCTCAAAGCCTGGAGCCTGCTTTGGATTCTGTGTCTCCGTCTCTCTCTCTGCCCCTCCCCTGCTTGCATTCTGTCTCTCTTTCTCAAAAAATAAACAAATATTTAAAAAAAGAAAGAAGGGAAACTGAGTCACGGCCTGAACTTCACAGCTGCAGAAGTGGACTATGTCTGCCAAATTCCTGCAAAATCAAGACGAGCGTTCTCTCCCCCCCACCCCACTTCCTCAAGCTGGTCTAGTAACGCTACATTTTGTCAGCCAACACCCCGTGAATTCACCAATTCAGTTTTATGCAGCTATGCAAACAGTGAGCTTAATTCTGTTTTCTTTAGGAATGGGGCAAAGAGCCTCCAAGGGTGGTAAATCAAGTTCAATTATTTTAGTTACCAAGTCCTTCCCCATGAAACTCCAAGTCAGCATTTGAAACGACCAGCCTCTTAAAAATAATTAAAGGCAGACATCTGGAAAACCCTCGTTACTGAGAATTGGTGGCCCCAGCAACAGGCTCTACGGATAATCAAGGTCTGGTTTTAAAAAAGGAGGAGTATTTTACATTTTCTTTTAAACAGAAGCTTTTTGCCCGTGCACACGAAGCGCAAATGTCCAACAAAAATTTACTTTTTTTTTTAATCTCAGCAAGTTAATGTCAACACATGTTATTAATTTTTGCTACCAAGCCGGTCTTGGTGGGGAGTCTGAAGCATGGCCAACCGGAGTTTAATGAGCTGGTGGTTGTTCAACAGGACTCGTATCCCAAATAGGCCAGATGGACCACTCAATTACACCCTCCACATGCTTTTCTGGAATGTGGAAAGGCCGCCCCCCACGTCTCTGCACACCTCTCCATCTCTGTGAAGTCCTCCCTCTCAAGGTCCCATCCATGCCTCTTTGTGGATTCTGCAAGGCCAACAGCAGTCCTACTTGCGGTCTTGGGCATTGGCCCCCGTCAGCTGAAGCAGGCACACCGCGCGCTACTGTCCCCCAAGGAACATCATCAACACCACATCTATTTATCTCCTGTAGCTTCTTGACTTCCGGTCCTTTCTCTGACAGGAAAATAATTGGCGGCTTCTTAGGTAAATTTCTACGAGGTGGATAAGCCAAGGTGTTAGTGTATTTTTGTCTGGCGTGCTGAAGCCATTGCACTCGGTGAATTTTGAAGGAACTTGTTCTTTCTATGAGACCACTCAAAACTGTCAGTGACTTTTTAACCATTCTCTTCTTAACATGGAAGAAATGTGCACCCCTTTGGGCGAGGCAAGCTTCCTTTAAATAACAGAATGGCCACAGGACCCAGCACATTGTCACAATGGCGACTAAATAAACAAGCCAGCGTCGGATGGCTTCTAAGCTTACGCAGTGTTCACTTCCCCCGTTCAACAAGCGGTAACTTACTAAGCACTTACCATGTGTGATGGGATCCAGTGTGTCTGGTGGTCACCCCAGAAGGACAAACAGTGATTCTCAGGTGATGGTCTCTGGCCTCTAAGAACAACCCTCCACAAGGAGGCCGTACCTGGGGCCAGTGGGGGCGGGGGTGGGAGTCAAAGGTGGTGTGTAGAATCCCCTGTGAATCTGGCTTTTACTACCATCCCCCCCAAAGCATCTGTTCTTCTTTTTATCATCGTACCTTCACATTGCGTCTTCTTTCTTCCTGCTTGACAGCGAGCTTTTAAAGACAAGCGCCTTTGTCTTGATCATCTTTACATCGTCGGAGCTTCAATAGAGTGGCTGGTCCAAGAGTGTAATTTTACACACACACACACACACACACACACACACACACAGAGGGAATGAACTCATGAACTTATGCATTATTGGTGACTCCATCTAAAAGCAATGACATCCACAAGGCCATGAGAAGTGGCCATTCTCTAGATTGAGTAAAAGAAACGCTGTCTGTAGAGAAAATGACCTTCCTACAGCGGCTCTATGCCCCTTGCCAGTGCCCTTCCTGCACCCTACACATCTGGAAGTACGGGTCCTGTGAGACCAAGGTACAAGTCCAGGTCCTGGGCACTGGAAAGAACTCCCGACTGTGAGTCAGAATTTTTGAGATTTTCACTGAGCTGTGTGCCACCTAGTTCACAAACTCATTCATTTCGAACATTCCTCGGCCCCAAACAAGTGTCCAGCAACACACAAAACCTGGGAAGATGGTCCAAAGGAAGGGAACCCAAGAGCTAAAGAGGGTGAATCTTCAGGGTAGACTGCTCTGAGTGTGCGGAGCAGCAGATAAGGAATAGGATGGAGGAGCAATTAGAGGAAAGACCCTGTTTCTTGAGGTACGTTTGCATTTCTTTCCAGTTAAATGAAGACTCAAAGCCATTATATTTCCCATCTATTAAGAGTTTTCACAAATACATGCAAATATGTGCAAACACGGAATTTTATCACTTACCACACCCCAAACTTTCTAGATAAATTAGACTATGTTCCAAGAATCCCTAAAGTTTTTAAATATAATCTCATAGAGGAGAGTAAAGGGTCTTACTGATAATAATACAATAATAATATGATCGTAACAAAGGGATATCTCTTCTTCCTCTTTGTCAAAGACTGTCCTGAAGCCTAAATATGCTAACCCATCCTGTCCCCCGAATTCCACAAGACATTTAAAACCCGAATAGAATCTTCCTTCTGTATGTGGAGACTTACACATGGAGAGTCTATAAATCTTGCTCAAGGTCATTAGAGGTAAGAAGAGGTAGAGTTTGGGTGTAAACCCAGACGTTTTGACTTTAGAATGATTACCACTCTACATGGTCAAGATTTTGGAGACACGTACTTCTAAATATTTAATGAAACTTTTTATTTATCATTTGGAACTTTTAGAAAAAATAAATAGAAAGGAAAATTCATTCCAGTAATTTGAAGTTAACATTTGGGATTCAGTTCAAATACCAGTTTGCCGTAGAACTGCAAATAAACCAAGTTGAAAACAAGGGGCTGTACTGTTTTAACCTTTTCAACATTTTATATGATGTTTTAACCTCTCAAGTGAATACTTTACCCTAAAACATTTTTACATTGACTTTTAAATATATCATTAAGTCCCATTTTTAAAAACCGCCTATTTAGTAAATGACTTATGCCTACACCATAGATATATCAGGTTGCAATAGCTCTCCATATTGTGAGAAGTATGAACGCTGGCTATTTCTGCCTGGTTGGACATTTTTATCAGCACGTCTGTGAGTGTGGACCCACCAAGCCGAGGATGGAGTGCGTTCGCTTCACGCACAAATCTGTTAACTCACACAAAAAGCAACCATGTTCCTTGACCTTAAAATTTGCCCTGGCTCTAGCCAACCATATCACAATGTGTTTCCCTGGTCGGTTTTGAAAAAGAAAAAAAATGCAAAAACACTGCAATAATTTAGTTAGCCCGTTGCCACATTTGAGGTCACAATTCAAAAAACATATCTTATATATAACTTATTAATTCATTAGGGAGAGTAAATTGACCTAAATTAAAAATACGGTTTTATAATATAAAGTAATGAAATATAATGCTTATTGGCCAGTTGCCAAAATTATGCAAGAAACCAGAACTAGAAAACAGGAGCAGTACTATTACGACAGCACCACCTTCTGAATCATATTATTGAGAATAAAAACCTTTCCAAGTAATTTTTTTGCCTTTATTACACTGGAAATAAAATATCAAAGACCGGTTTCATTTTCTAAGATACAAATAAAAGACGCTATTAATATGATTAACGTTGTCCTGAATATAAGTGCTATTAATGAAAAAAACGCATCATTACAGCAAATTGTTAATAAATTGAAACTTCCATGCATTTTCCATTCAGACTCTTCTGGGGGGGAAAAGCGAAAGTGTCGTCTGGGTTTTGTTCTTGTGGTACAATCTGGCACCCAGCATTCCTTTGCTTTAATTTCTTAAAGTAAGCCCACCGGTTGCCTAGCAACAAGGCATGCCGGTGTCTTTTTGTCCACAACAGTCTATTATTGGGTGTTGGGGTGTTGGTGTTGTTGTTGTTTTGAAATGATTTTTTTTTTAAAGAAACAACCTGGGCTGTAAGGGACAGTATTCCAAATTTCTAAGTGGATGCACTCAAGCAAATGTGGAAAAAGCAAGGTGCGCTCCGATTTTCAGACAAGCGTGGGTGGGGGCCCGTGTGCAGCACTAAAGGCTCCGTCATTTCTGCATCAGAGTCAGTAGCAAAAACAAGAACAACACGAAGAGCCGCGGAAGTGAGTGAACGGTGAGGCATCAGACGCCAGGTAGTCACTGAGGGCACTAAGCGGCGCGTAGTTGTCTTTCAAAGAACGTGGCTCAGATCAGCTTCTCGTGTCTTCAGTGGAACACATGCTTGGGAGATGCCTTGGAAACCAGTTTCTGAGGAGGACAAGTAAAAAGCTACAGTTTTGGTGAAATAGAGACTAGAACCCTCAGAGAATGGGCTCGCAATTCGAGCTTGGTAGAGCAGAGCACAGCCAGGGCGTCAAGTCAGAAATCACCGCGTCTGAATCTCTGTTCAGCCATAGAGTGTCCGGCAAAATTTGTTTAAAGTTGTTCCTTTTATGCCTTCTGATTTCCATATTGTAAACTTCACAGATGTGTACACACAGACCATAGAACACGTACAAGAGATGAATGTGTTAACTATGTACATAAAACATACATGTGAGAGAGAATGATAGATGTGATAGTGCGTAATACACACGTGCGTATACTTTGTATGGAACTTAGAATGTATGTCTGGAGTCACATGTACTTTCTGTTACATGCAGAGAAGAGGGAGGGAATGACCTCTATCGCTTCCGGCTGTCACCACATCATCTAATTACATACTGCCCACTACGTATCTGACGCAGAACTGGTACATGGGAGCCAATGCAGTGGAGCTAATCCAAGAAGCATTCGGCTCCCATTTTTCCAATTCTAACAAATCAAGTCCCTCCTTTCTAATGAGGGAAGAGAAAAATAGTCCATCCTCACTGCGCTGTCTCCCTGTCTGAAAAAGGAGAAAGACTTCATGAAACTTTGCTGTAGTTTCCCGGCATGGTCCTCCATGCACACTCTGTGAACAAAGGTGTGCCCAAATGAGCCAACGCTCAGCTCGGACTTTGCGACTCCACACGTAGTTGTGTGATTCTGAGAGCGAAGCCACGGAGGGGCATCACGGGGGCTCCCGGGGTCTGGGCACTTGATCCAGGGTCATGTCCCTGATGAAAGCCAGCTGGGCCTGACGGTGCCTCTGTGGTGCCCGTTGCCCCCTGTTACCGGCGTGCAGGCAGACCAGGCATATGGCTCCAAGGACAGGACTGGCCTTCGTCTTTCCCTAAGGGAAGCCTCCTCTTTACAGGCAGGAGGAGCCCAAGCCACCTTAACCGCAGACCAACCCACGGAAGCACCCCAGCCCCTGTGCTGACGGCCACCAGTGCCCCTCGGATGTCTGTTCTGGGTGACAGGACCTGGTTACCACGTGCCTGTGGCAGGACAGAGCCCCAGGAAACACTACCGACGGGTCCAGCGGGAGGCGGGCCCTGCATGGAGGGAGCAGAAAAGCAGAAGGTGACCCCTTGGGGAGACAGGCAGGGGCACCGCGCCCACCTAGGACTGCCACGGATGGAGAGACAAGACACAAACGTCTCCCGCACTTTCTCGCACGCAGCAGACAACTACCCTATATTCATTTTCTTCCCTTTTGCATGAGGTTTCCTGTAAGACACGTCTTATCTACAGAAAGACAGTGCCTGCCTATCTCTGAAACTCCACTCGGGACTGGCACTGACAGGCAAAAAAAAAAAAAAAAAAAAGAGAGAGAGAGAGAGAGAGAAAGAAAGAAAAAAGGAAAAAGCCATCCTTGTGCAAAATCAAAATTAGTGGGGCAGGGACGCTGCCCCTTTCTTCAATGGGTCACGAGAACTAGAGAGCTTTCGGGAAGCGGCCGGGGTTCAGGGAGGGCTCAGAGATCTCCAGCAGCATATTTCAGTGACTAAGAAAAGCAATGCTTCATTTCTGACTGGCTTTGTCTGTTACGCCTGACACTTCTGACCGGCTTCCAGGATAGTTAATCCTTTCTTCTTTCCCTGGCCAGTAGAAACATTCACACTTTCCCTGATAATGTGGCATATGAAAAGGATATGGATTTTCATTTCTTTGGCATCCCTAAGCCTCTGAATTTACTTTGTTGGTGAAAAAAAAAACTGTCTCTTGAGGGACCTGGGGATGGGGGTCCGTGTTTAAGCACCTTGAAAACCAAAATACCAAGGAGACCAGTCCGGATCCTATGGCTTGACGATGTGCTGAGGCTTCTGGGAAAAAATAAGATAAAGAAGACTCTGGGGTTATAGAATAAAAATGATTTATTTTTCTTTGTCTGTGCTTTTGCTAAGCATTTACTTGGAAAAAAGTTAAATATATAGAAAAGTAGAGTGAAAATGACCACTCTGTATTTACACCTTACACATATACCAAAATCTGGTTTACATTTACTCCAATGTATATTCGTACGTGTATATTTTCCCTCTGAACCATTTAAAACAGTAGCAGACGGGGGAGCCTGGGTGGCTCAGTGGGTTAAACATCCTCTTCAGCTCAGGTCATGATCTCAGGATCCGTGGGTTTGAGCCTTGTGTCGGGCTCTGTGCTGACAGCTCAGAGCCTGGAGCTGCTTCGGATTCTGTGTCTCCCTCTCTCTGCCGCACTCTGTCTCTTGCACTCCGTCTACTTGCACTCTGTCTCTCTCTATCTCTCAAAAATGAACAGACATTAAAAAAAATTTTTAAGTGTTACTTGTTCGTTTTCTGTCCTTTCTGCTTTCCATTTTTCAGTTTCACAGTAAATTCTTGGGTTTTTATTTGTTCATGGGAAAACCCTACACTTACTATTTTTGGTGTTCAAATTGTCCCACTGAATTTGCAACGGAAGCCTCTCACTGTGACGTGACCCCTTAATATTAAGACTGCCATACTGACCGGCTCAGAAAGGGAGCCTCCAAAGCACTTTGTATGTTTCCTGACCTGGAGCCAAAATCAGCCGTTTCTCCGATGAGGATTAATGCCGATTTATGAGGAAGGACATTTAGAACCTGAAATCTGGGCACTTGCTCATGCCACAGAGGGTCCCTGCCTGCGGCCTGCGGGCTAGTCACAGCTCGGAAACAAAACATCCTCATGAGCTGACGCTGGCCTTCCCATACAGATTCCACATCAGAGTGCGTTTCCCCCCAACTGCACCCGGAGTCCCTTCCACTAAAACATCACGGCCCCTAAAGTGTTAATGTATGATAAGTATATATTCATGATTATACTATAATTATGCAATGTATTTATAATTATATACAATATGATTTCTATCACATATGATATAAGCATTATTATGTAAATACTGTATATAAGTATAATGCAAAATATTTATAATTATAAAATTATATGTTATATGTAATTACATATATGTGTGTATATATGTAAGATTTTGAAATCTCTACAGCAATATTATTGCTAACAAAAAACCTACTGCATGAAGTTACATAGTTCTTAAGAATATATCCCCAGGGGCACCCGGTTGGCTCAGTCAGTTGACTCTGGTTCAGGTCATCACCTCTCGGTTCATGAGTTGGAGCCCTGCGTCAGGGTCACTGCTGTCAGAGCAGAGCCCGCTCCGGATCCTCTGTCTCTCTCTCTCTCTACCCCTCCCTCTCTCTCTTTCTTCCCTCTCAAAAATAAATAAATATATATATGTTATATAGATGTGTGTGTGTGTGTGTGTGTGTGTGTGTGTATCCCTAGGATATATGAATATATGGCCTGGACATTGTGTCACAATTTATTTGATAGTGTTTTCTTTGCATAATTATAAACGTGGTTTCAGTTTTAAACTCTTTCCTTTTTGATTTAATGTTTCAGACATAAAAGTACTTTTATATTTTCTATATCTTAGACGCCTGGAGAAGCTGTGCACAGGGAGGGGCCAAGCCGGGAAGCCTGTGGCAAAGAGGCCCAAACGATGCAGGGGAAACCTGCTGGCCTCTGCCCGCTGTGCGCCGCTGGCCGCCGGGTGCCATTGGCGGCCATGCACCATGTGTCGCTGGCCGCTGGCCGCCATGCGCTGCTATATGGGAGGGACAGGTCATGTGTCCAGTTTCTCCTCAGAAACCTTGACATTCTTTTGAATCAGCACCTTTGTGTGCCTTGTGACCTCAGTTTTTTAAAGTGTTCAAAAAAAGTGCTAGCGTTCTGTAACTAATGTGGCTTTTTCTCCTATTTTCCACAGAAGTGATGTTCTACGTCTTCCTCCTCCCTAACGCAGGCAGAACTAGAGTATCAGCGACCCAAGAGCTGAGTGATGCAAAGTGACCGTGGCACGCGGGGACATGGGAACAGTCGCTAGTGGGAGCACAAACTGCAGAGCCATTCAGTGGAGCGATCTTGCACCACCTGGTCAGTTTGGGAATGAGCATAGCTTCTCACTGCACAGTGCACTTCATGGTTATATGTTGAACTAAATTCTCCTACAGATTCCAAGTGGACGTTTTCACAGATGTCTGTGACACTGTTGGTTGTGGGGGAGAAGAACCAGGCAGGGTGAGTCGCTGTCCCTGCGACAGGGAAGAGGAGATACGAAGCGGGTGCACACTACGTGGTCATCCACACCCGCTCAGGAAAACACGCAGACACACTCATGGCGGTGTGAGTGGGATCTTCCACCTTCGCTGCTGATTTAAAATAATGTACGTAACCCAATAACGCAGACTTTGCAAGAATAGATATGAACAAAAGGATATGCATTACTGTATTAGAGAGATCGCCTATGGGAGCCCAGGAAATGGGCCTGTGTGGTGAGAACACGAAGAAACAAATAGTAATAACCGATAAAAATAATAGTCCGTGATGGTTACATGCTGGATATAATGCTTTGCACAAATTAACTTTTTTAATCCTCAGAACAGCACTAAGAGATCGGAACTATTATTATCTTCATTTTACAAAGGAGAATATGGACACACCGAGACAGGAAATAAATAGCCCCCGATAACACAAGCAGCAAGGTCGGAAATAAAACAAGTAGATCGATAATGACAAAGGACCGTGAACTGAGGAGAATGATTAACTCAGTCCTCTGGGCCTGAAGTTTACTAAAAATAATATAATGAGAATAATACTAAAATCAACAGTGGCCACTGCCGATAATAGGCATGCACTGCTTTTCTTATAGTGTGTGCTGTGATTAGTCTAATCTAATCTAAGCCTCAATAAAAAAAAAAAAAGACTCCAAATTACATTGACATAAACTACATACGAGTTTATTTTGCTCCGTTTTTAGACTGACTTTTCCAGCTCAACTCCATTATGTTTTGTTGGGGGTTTTTTCATTTTGCATCTAAAGCAGCAGGAACACAGAGGAGACCAAGGGAACTGGTGTTCCCCTCTTTAAAGATCTGATTCCTATGTTGTATATACTGTTCCATCTGCCCCCATTAACCAATAACCCACGGCCAGACCCCGTCACAGACTGCGTGACGCTTCCAGGTACAACTGGGGACTGGCAAAGGGAGTAAAGTGGAGATATTGGTAAATAATTTTCATTCCTTACCCGCCTTCATTCAGAAGAATATATCACCTATTACATTGATCTTCCGCTTTCTCATCAAAGACTTTTTTTAAGATTGATTAGCAATCCAAAATTAGGGAAATTTAAATGTCTTCGAGGTAACTTTGAAAGTTGCAGACAGCTGGGGCACCTGGGTGGCTCAATCAGTTGAGTGTCCGACCCTTGGTTTCGGCTCAGGTCATGATCTCACCATTCATGGGTTCGAGCCCCACATCTACCAGCACGGAGCCTGCTTGGGATTCTCTCTCTCCCTCTCTCTCTCTGCTCCTTCCGCACCCACACACACACACACACACACACACACACACACACTCCCCCCCTTCTCAAAATAAATAAATACACTTTTTAAAAGTTACAGATAGTACTTACAATACAAAGAGTCAAAAATGTTCTCTCCTTACGTGTCCTGTTCACCAGATTCACCCTTTGCATAATCCCGGCACCTGTGGCTTGCCCGTCAACCACAGAGCTGCAGGCCGAGTTCAGAGCAGACCCCCACCTGTCCCCACACCACACTGACAGAGCGCTGCACACACGGATAACGCCCATTACCAACAGCCTCTCAAGCCTCAGTTTTCATCCTATGAAATGTGCGGCTAAGAGAGGGCTTGGAGGTAGGCGCCATTTTCTCAAGTCACGAAGCTTCTATCATGAGGAGCTTGACCACCTCGTGGTGGTCATAGCCACCATGTCCTTCGTGGATGCCAGGCTTTCTGAGCGTAAGCTGCTTTTGCACCAAACACTGCTGTAAAACGAGCTCACATCAAACAACATGTCTACTCTGAGTCTGATTTCCTGGGGTTCTGTTTGCCTTATTCTCCATAAGAACAGGGGGAGTTGGTGCCAGGGCCCGGTGCAGACTGTGCTGGCTGCGGCAGCAGGGGGCGGGGCTTCGAGTGCCCCCGGTAGTGACCGCGTCGCTGCTGCTCACCATTTACCGGCCAGAGTAAAGCACGAGGAAAGGCCACCTCCACCTTCCCTGGAAGAGGGATCCAGAAAGAATTAATGAGACGGCACGAAGGCTGTCACAACTGCACCTGCTAACGAGAATTTGGTCCTAAAAAGCCCCTCTCAAACTGCGCCTCAAACACATTTTTAAATAATACTCTATATGAAATGTAACGGAAATATTCGATTAGCATTTTGTTTCTATTCCTTTGGCTTGTATTTGTCAGTTTGTCCTGTTATCATCCTGTAATTAAACCGCTCACTGTTGGCAGATTCACCCAGGATCCCGTTTCGGGGCCTCCCGTTGTGGGCGGTGGTGGCTTCCATTCCCAGGAAATGTGTCAAGCTTGTGATCGGCACTTTGCAATTCAATAAAAATGATAGAGGGGCACCTGGGGGCTCATTCAGTGAAGATTCTGACTTCAGCTCAGGCATAATCTCATGGTTCGTGAGTTCAAGCCCCATGTTGGGCTCTGTGTTAACAGCTCAGAGCCCGGAGCCTGTTTAGTTTCTGTGTCTCCCTCTCTCTCTGCCCCTCGCCTGCTCATACTCTGTCTCTGTCTGTCTGTCTGTCTCTCTCTCTCTCTCAAAAATAAATAACCTTTAAAAAATTTTAATGACTAGACAATTTTATCACAGGTAACACGTTTCTTTCTTAAAAACGACATGAAGTCTGGATGGATCCTAGCTGTCAGCAGGGCCTAAGACCTCTCAGTCATCCAAACCTGTTCTTATCCTGGAACTAGCCACAGCCTGTGCCCAGAAATCTCCCACAGGAGTGAGGCTGCAGTGCTGGGCTGGAAGACTGGGGCTTTGTTGCCAGTCGCCCTCCCTCTAAGCTAATCTCTGTGCTCACCTTGATCTTCACGAGAAAGGCTGCTGCTGTGACCTGCATAACCCGGGCCACCTTACGAGACATCTGGTGGCCCCCTGAACCCTCGTGAACCCTGGCAGAACACGCCTGCATCGGAAGGGGCCTGGGGTTTCTCCTTCTTGCTCCCAGCTGTAGCATCGGCAACGACAGTGGTCGCCCACGACGGTAGCTTTCCAGAAGCACCTCTTCCTCAGATTCTCTGCTTGCTTTTCTGTCTCCCAGGGATGCCAGTGGTTTCTGGCAGTAGCTCATCTCTGGGTCTCGGACCCATGCTTGCTCTCAGGGTTTATTCCATAACCCTGTCTGGTCCCTTCAATAAAGTCTCCTCGTGTGAGTGACCCCAGGGAATCCAGTTCCTGCATGGACCCTGATGGATGTGACTGGGCACATCCAGTGGTCATCATCTTGTGCCTTTGATTCATTCATTCATCGATACACAGATCAGATCATAAACATGTTCACCCAAAGAGCAAACCACATCTGCTGTAAACAGAAAATATCTGAGCCCTGAAAGTGGAAAAGCTACTGGCAAATTCTGCTCTCTTTCTCAACTTCAGTCTTCAAAATTTATATCTCACAATGATTTCCCACTCCACCAAGGTCTATTGAGTTTGTTTGTTTGTTTGTTTGTTTGTTTAATAAACCAAGCATGGTGTGAGGAGATTTTACGTCACATTTCTCTTGTTCCAATTAGCTGGTTAGTGGCCAACTAACCTTGGACTTCTGTCAACGATCTTCCACTGCGTGCAGACTCCCCTCCAAGAATCAAATGGTCTGTCGATTTTAATAAAGGGAGGGCACTTATTTTTCAGCTGAAGTGACATGTTCTCTGCCAACTATTATGTTACGGTCCTACTTGGGACTTGGGGATGGGCTGGGACAACCCCATTTCTCCTGGGGCGTCTAGTTCTAGCCTCGGGGCAGCCAAAAGTGAGCACCAGAGGGGGACGCACGCGTGGGAAGGGGTAAAGGAGGGCTCCTTCCTGTTTCTGCACAGCCTGAGGCTACACCAGCAATGACACATGATCAGAGGTCAAGGCTGCAGCTCTGTGATCCCTCTGAGCTCCGGAAGTACCTACACTAAGTGCACAGCTCTTCCTCCCTATGTAGAGCCCTGCGCTGGCCCCACAGGCCAGCCCCCCTCCCCGCTGCGAGCATCTGTGTTTTAAAAGTTAGCGGCTCTTTCTTCTGTTTCCTGACCTCTTTGTAGCCACGTTGTATGGCTGCTATTGCGTGATGCCTTCGCACTTCCCTTTTGCTTTTCCAGTTCTGAACTATCAGGTTAACAATGCTGTATACTAAATGCTTCTGTTTAAATCACTGATACCTTCTCTGTCTCTTGAACAGTCTCTGACTGATATGTATGCTAAATATATAAAATTTATGTAATTTATTTTAAAAGTTATAGATCAGGGGTGCCTAGATGGCTCAGCTGGTTAAGTGTCCAACTCTTGGATTTCGGCTCAAGTCATGATCTCATGGTTCGTGAGTTCGAGTCCCTGCTTGGGATTCTCTCTCTCCTTCTCTCTCTCTGCTCCTCTCCTACTCACTTTGTTGCTCTCTCAAAAATAAACTTAAAATATTAAAAATAAATAAATAAAATTATAGATCAGTGTACCACCCAAGAATCTTATTAATATTTTTACCTCTTTCTCCCAGCATTTTTTATGGATAAATATTATGTAAGACTGGCATTCACAGTTTGGACTACATAAATAAAACTAAGTACCTATTTTCTGTTATATCACAAGAAAATCTTGCACTGATATCTGCCAAATTAGAGTGGTACATATAGGATATTCATTAATATTTTTGGTCATGTGCTTCATTCAAAAAAACTTTTTTACATTTATTTCTTTTTGAGAGACAGAGTGTGAGTGGGGGAGGGGAGAGAGAGAGAGAGAGAGAGGGAGACACAGAATCTGAAGCAGGCTCCAGGCTATCAGCATGGACCCCTATGCGGGGCTTGAATTCACGAATAGTGAGATCGTGACATGAGCCAAAGTCGGATGCTCAGCTGGCTGAGCCGCCCAGGCGCCCCTTCATTCAAAATTTGGTGGGAGACCCTATGCGGCAACTCACAGACACAGGGGACCACACTGGGGGACAACAGACAGTGAGAGTCCTGAGGCTCAGCGAGATGCTAACCAAGGAGGCCGAGCATGGAGAAGTCAAAACCCAAAGCTACAAGGGCAATTAAATACTCTGAATTCTAGGCAATTTTTGGTTGCCATCAAGATGCTTCTCATTTGACTACTTGTAAGTAGTATTTTCTGGCTCAAGTATATCACGTGGGATTGAACCACTGCGTGACGTCTCATGACCTGACAGGCACTGCCGGAGACACTGGCAAGATGTGCAGAAAGGTCAGACTTGGGTAGATTGTTTTCCTGTCACCACAAGGGTCTCTTGGGTCCTCTGAGATGCAGCGAGCCAGACAGGTCGGGATCAGTGGGGAAAACCTCTCCGAAGGACGTAGGGGCAGGGAGCAGGAGAAGGCAGGAACACCTTCATGTTGGGATCCACATCTGGAGAAAGGAAGGATGGAGCGCTGAGTGAGGAGAACCCGGGGCCCCAGCACCGTCGTAAGGAAATCTGGGACAGCTTGACGGGAGTTTTCTAAGTAAGTAAAATTGTAAAACCAAGAAATACATAGTGCCCGCCATGTTACCCCCACCCAATCAGTGTTGATTAAAGTCTCAATAAGCAGAGATCAAACCACCCAATTAGCACAGATTTCTTTAATGAAAATAATATATTTCTAACTAGAAGCACATGTTGGTTATTAGAAATGAGATCGTGTATGACGTGAAAAGAAGGAACAGAAAGTCAGAAACCAGTCTCTGTTAACATTTTCGTGTGTTTTGCGGGGAGCCCTGCCACACACTCCTCTCTAATTTTTCACACAGGCGACAAACACATCACGTGTCTCCTTGCCTCTCGCTTCAGCCTCTGGCGTCATGTCTGTCCTGGATGCATAATTAAGCACATTGGTTCATCTCCTGCTCTGCCAACACACACCCTTTGCAGCAAAGGATCGGTGGCGAGCGAGGCAGGACCCATTTCACTGCGGGTCGGAGGAAATGGCTTAGAGTGCACATCCCACACCAAAAACCATAAAAACCTCCATTACAATTTACTTTCTCCCTCAAGTACATTATCAGCCTTGATCTCACTGCTACTTACATTTTCTGGATCTGCCTTCCTTCACCAATCTCCAGCCTCTTCTTCCCAAAAAGCGCTCAGATAGCTCACCATTTTGTTATGCAAAACAGTTTGGTTCTTCCTCAGCTGATAACCCATAATTTACATGTCCAAACCCATCCCAATGAACTAAATGCCTGTATATTAGTAATCTCTGCCGACTTTAGAAGACAGGCCCTTGCTATGTGACTATGGCTCTTGTGAGTTCACACCACTCCAGGTCATGTTTTCTCAAATATACGTGAAACTCTCCCCCGGAAGACTGTCAATAAATAAAATGTCCTCGTCTTCTTGAAAAAAAATCCACTTTTGTATTGTATTATAATACCATTTTCACTCTTCTTTTTCACATAAACTACACCATGGACATTATTCCGGCTGAGTAATGGGTGATGACGGATGAGATTGCTTTTTTGAGGAATGCTATATAATTCCCCCAAATTACCAGGAAAGGGCAGGATGCACACACACACACATTGCTGACCCTTCAATAATATGGGTTTTAGAAGCACCAACACTGCCCACAGTCAAAAATCTGTGTATAACTTTTGCTTCCCCAAACACTAACTACTCAGCCTTCTGTTGCCCGGAAGTCTTACTGATAAGATAAAAAATCAATAACGCATCCTGTGTGTGCTATATGGGTTACATACTGTATTCTTGCAATAATCAAGTTTTTCAAGTTTTTTCAGTAGGCTATGTGGTTTGCCTATGAGTTTTTTCAAATTGTCATACATCTCCAAAAACTTTTCCAATATATTTATTGAAAAGAATCCACATTATAAGTGTGCTTGGGTCGTTCCAACCTGTTTTCTTCAAGGGTCAACTGTATATTTGGAGACAATTATAAATATATTGTCTTAAATAATATATTGTCTTAAGATACTATATAATATATACAATATAAACTATATTATATGTAATAATATAAAATATAATAATATATTATTGTCTTAAAATAATATATAACATATACAATATGAACTCTATATATTACATGTAACAACATATAGTATAATATATATTATTATCTTAAAATTTATAAGGAATTGATCTTTTTTATGTGTATTTATTTTAGAGACAGAGACAGAGACAGAGCACAAGCAGCAGAGGGGCAGAGAGAGCCAGAGACAGAATCTGAAACAGGCTACAGACTCTGAGCTGTCAGCACAGAGCCTGACACAGGGCTCAAATCCACAAACCGTGAGATCATGACCTGAGCCGAAGTTGGACACTTAACCGACTGAGCCACCCGGGTGCCCCTATAAGGAATTGTTTTATGCAACAGTATGTGTATGTGTTAATGGAATGCTATATTTGAAAACTCAGTTTTTGATTAAACTAAATTCTTATTAGATTTGGAATTTCTAGACACATTTCCTCAATTCGCACTCTCACCAACAGAAGGAAAGTGAACTATCCCTTTTCACTCTAAAATCAACATGGCTAGCCTCACACTTTGACCTCTCACATCAATATTAAAATGTTATTCTAAAATAATATGCTCATATTTGGATTGGCATGTCAGTGGAATATATGTTAGTTTGGTGAAAATTCTTATCTTGATAACAGGGAGTTGGACAATTTTTCTCTGGAAAGGTCTCACACAACTTTTGGTAAGAATGTTCTCATCCCTTCCTGTCATGGGTCTTCATTACAGCAGAACACAGCACCACACACCACACACGTAGTGACCGGAGGGGTCAGAAATCTGGCCTTGTGGGAACAGAAAACCAAGAAATAGCTCCACACCTGTATTCCGTTGATTTTAGACAAAAGCTTCAAGGCAGAGCAAAAGACAAAAATAAGCTCAAATTATATCAGAAACCTAATAATAAATGTTAAACGACAGAAGACACATAAGAATATATTTGTGTCGTTGGATTGGGCAAAGTGTTCTAAGGCACAAAAACCCGAAGCACAATTCATAATTCATTTTTGAAAAAGATAAACTGGATGTCATCCCAATTTTTAAGTTCGTTCTATGAAGACGCTATTAAAAAGCAGGAAAGACAAATCAGAGAGTAGTGGAGAATACGTGTGTGGAAGTCCGTTCGTGGGTATTTATTGTGGCTTTGTTCCTAATTTCCAAGAACTCGAAACAACCTGATCATCCTTCATTCCCCGAGCACACGCACCACAGGGGCACACTTGTCCGTGGCCTGCTGCTCGGCAGTTTGCGGACACATGCGGTGACGTGGATGAGTCTCACGTGCGTCCCGCTAAGCGAAGGAAGTGAACTCTAAAGGCTGAATAATCTAGGCTTCTACTGATATGACATTCTGGAAAAGCAACATTAGCCACATGAAAACACGCGTCTCGACAACTCTTGGAGATGAAAGAGAAGGAGCCGAGAAAATCCCAGGGGTTGACACACCTGTTCTGCGCCTGAGTGTGGTGCCGGTCTGGTGACTCCACGCCCTGGTCAGAACCAAGCACTGTGAACCCGAAAGAGTGATTTACATTGTATATACATCTAAAACCAAGCATGAGAAACTTTAAGTAGACAATTTAGATGTAACAATAGTGAAAACTCCTGACTTTCTTTCTATATTAAAATCTGTATCTACCTACCTATCTCTATATCTATCTCTCTCTATATATATATATATAGAGAGAGAGAGAGAGAGAGATATTGGGGCGCCTGGGTGGCTCAGTCGGTTGAGCATCTGACTTCAGCTCAGGTCATGATCTGGCAGTTCGTGGGTTCAAGACCCGTGTTAGGCTCTGTGCTGACAGCTAGCTCAGAGCCTGGAACCTGCTTCGGATTCTGCGTCTCCCTCTCTCTCTGACCCTCCCCTGCTCACGCTGTCTCTCTCTGTCTCTCAAAAAGAAATAAAAAAGTAAAAACAAATTTTAAATCTCTCTCTATATATATATTTACATATTTCTTATACATATACTATTGAGGAGTGATGTATTTATTCATTGTAGTCAAAGCTGCCAATTTTCCAATGGAAAACAATTACTGAAAATGTTCAGACAAGTAATAAAATAGGAAAATAGAGTGGTAGTTCATATGTATATTAAAAAGAGTGTATTTAATAGTATATAAAATTTAGTTAAATTATTATATCTCTTTGAGCCCATAAATGTTTATGAGTTTAAAAACTATCCCAAAGCATAATAATAGAGATTAAGTTATATGATATTTTACCCTTTGTAGAACTGCTTTGAGTGTCAGCATTCTTAACAGGAGACAAAATTATTTTTAAGGGCTATTATTACTCTTTAGTTATTAAATTAAATTCAGGCCCTGAATCCTTCAATAAAAAGCTTTTTCTTTTGGAAATTCATCATATCTTATGATAATGAGTGAAAAGCCAATTGTCCATTCGGCCCTTTGTCACCTGTAAATTCCATGAGGAAGGAAAACTGCAAGATCATTTTTACAACATCATCCCTAATTTGTCTTCTCTGATCTAGACAAAATTACCCACACAGAGAAAGAAGAAGGAGGGGCACTTGGGTGGCTCAGTGGGCATCCGACTTGGGCTCAGGTCATGATCTCACAGTTGTGAGTTCAAGCCTTGTATCGGGCTCTGTGCTGACAGCTCAGAGTCTGGAGCCTGCTTTCCATCCTGTCTCGCTCTGCCCCTCCCCTACTCATGCTCTGTCTCTCTCTTCTCTCAAAAATAAACTAAAAAAAATTTTTTTTAAAAAGCAAAGAAGAAGATAATGAAGAAAATAAGGAAATCAAAACATAATTTTCCTACCAATCAAACCAATTTAAATTGCTCCTTTGACACATTTATAGGTCCAAGGTTTATGAGCAAACTCTTCTCAGGTGGATGCTCAAATCAGACCCAGGAAAAAATGTTAGGAGGGAAAAGCGTAAGAGACAGCAAGCGTGGCGCTTGCCTCGTGTCTGCTCAGGACTGTTTAGACAGCGTCCCTGTAAGGGCTCGAAAGATTCCATCCGTGACTTGGCCACGAGACATTGTGTGCCCACCGGAAGTCAGTCCTCAGGTCCGGGGCTCCGTCCCTCACAGACTTAGGTACTCAGACGACAGAACCGAAGCTTACAATATGCGGATAACTACACTCTTTATAGAGCTGATAAATGGGTTCCACCCCCCACATTCAATGAGGAGTAGAAGTTTGGTAAATCCAGGGAACTGGCAGCACTGTGGTGGCCGCAGAAATCAAACACCTGATCCTGCTGAGAATCTCTGCTCCTGCAGCATAAGGCCAATCTCGTCACATTAGACGCCTGTATTTTCAAATAAACTTGCAATGATGACTAAACATGTTGATAATATAGACGCACACGCATTTATATCATAACAGCATGTATTAGAATTATGTTTTAATATGTGTGAGGGGCGCCTGGTGGCTCAGTTGGTTAAGCGTCTGACTTCAGCTCAGGTCATGATCTCACAGTCCGTGGGTTCAAGCCCCACAACAGATCCTTTGTCTCCTTTGCTCTCTGCCCCTCCCCCTCTCTCTATCAAACATAAATATTTAAAATATATTGTTAATATACTTTATATAGTAAGTACTATCGGTATGGCTTTTTCATAAGTACATGTATTTCTTGATATTTTCCTCAATATGTAATTGTGAGCACCCCAACTTGAAGGCTGGTGCCCTCGGTCATAGACTCTGGCTCATTCTATTGAGACAGCATTCTCTAGTCTGTGTCAGTAAATGGTTTCAATCATTTATCAATGATCAAATCTTTTGTTTCTTCCATCCCTCCTCTCTCTCTCCCTCCACCGTTCTCTCCTTCCTTCCCTCCTTTTTTCTTCCATTTTGTAAACCAAAAATCTTTGAGTGCCTCTGTTTTCCAGGCTTCCTACTAAAGATAGACAAAATCGTGTCTGTTCGGTTATTTCTAGGAGACAAAAGCATGAGTCCTAGGAAGTTTCCTGATCGAAGGAAGAAGAGGGAAACAGACAGAAGCACGAGGCTCTGTGCTTGGGAACCACAAATCTCACCCGGCAGACAGTCGTGCTTGGGAATCAAGGACAGGTTATCAAGTCAAACTCAAGAAAAGAGTTTAAGCAGAGGTAACTGCATGAGCCAAGGCGTGACTCCTTCCAAGTCGATGGTCTGTTCTGAGCACCGAGTGCAGTCCGGCCAGCTAGAACCAGGATTCTTCGGTTCAACACCAATTGGTAAATATTCTAGGCTTTGCAGGACATACAGTCTCCGCTGCGAGCACGCGACCCTGCCATCAAGTAGGAGAACAGCCACACCCCACGCCTAAATGAGCAGGCATTGCTGCTTTCCAATAAAACTTTATGTGCAAACACAGGCGGTGAGCCACGTTCAGTCCTTGGGCTGTGGAGAGCTGGCCCTGGTCCTCTCTCGGGCCGAGCAGTGCCAACTAATATCTTCTTTGTTACGTTTGGTGAAACTGGGCAGTTACTGGCATGAAAATCATAATCCTTGGTAAGTAAAGATCCTACTCTTAGACTTCTATTTTCCGAACTTCTGTTTTAAAATAATTTTATCTACCTCATTGAGTGCTATTTATGCAAGCGACTATAGACCCAAATCTGTACTAATCCAACACTTCATCACATAAAAATTGCTGGTAGGTATGTGAGCATATCTGAGGATATTAAGTATGGAGTTTTAATTAAAAATATAATATTCAGAGAAAATACAACCTTGATCCTACATTTATAAAATATCAGCATTCGCTATAATAGGAACAAAAACGATGAAATCCAAGGGCTGATTTTAAAGCACAGACTAGAAAATGATAATCCCTGGTCTCTATGCTCTGACACCTACTTCTGATTCTTTTTCTTTCCTGTTTTATTATGTTGATTTATATAATGTATCAAACTTGGATAACCCTTAGAAAAGCTAATCTAATCAGCCCTAACTCCTTTGATATGCAGAAGAACTTATTCATCATAGCAAACTAATTTATGTTACTTGAACGATCTGAAGCCTTCTGTAGAGCTGACAATGTACTCTAGAATTAATTACCTTAGCTACTGTCCCAACAATTCAGCCAACTTTTTGTGCAGGTCATTACATTGAACATTTTAATACTTTGCAGTCAATTACCCACCTCTTCTACACGCCAGACGCATTTAATGATATTGAAAATTCGAAGTTTGTAAAACTTTCTACAGTGTTTCTGCTAGTATTCAAAAACCTAGAGCTTTTATTATGGATGGTATAGACTGGCGAAAATTTAAACCTACGTGTTCAAAAACAATATTCACCAGAAACATGCATGTAAGTTAATGTGAGGAGAAGATGAAGAGAGGGAATATTTCTTTAAGTGCCAGTTATTCTAAATGTCTTCCTAACCATTGGGGGGTAAAGATGTGGGTCTCCATTTAAATATGGAGAACATGTGTACTTTCCAAACCATGCTTTGTTCGTTGTGGCAGGGCCAACTATGATGGAGAACGACACACGAGTTTGGGGAGACTTTGAGGGAAATCTTTTAAATCACTAATTAATAATCATCCCAGGTTTACATTCAGTCAACCACTATGTCAAACATACTTTATCCATTTACTTCTCCTAATAATCCAGTAAATCTTGCCCATTGTAGAAATGCAAAATTCAGTAAGCTAAGTAATGGAAAACCACTTGCCTAGAGTCGCAGACTGATCTTTGGCAATATCAGAATTTTGAACGTGTCTTTGTCTAACACCATGACCTCAGCTCAGACCTCTCTCATGGACGGTCACAGGAAGGAGAATGTGGGACCTCAGATCCAGTGTTGGACTCCTGCTCAGGCCACACATCTGGCTGGAATTCCTGGTACATGTGAATGCGTCCAAGGACTGCATGCTTTGAACCTTTTAGGGTTGCAAATAACTTCACCAAGGTATTTATTCTATCATTTATTTTTCTTTGTGGATTTCTCACAGTGAAACTGAAATTTGCTTTACGATCCTAAAAATCGAGGAGAAACTTTCCCAACCCATCAGCTCTGGAGTCACCGCCAAGACGCAAGCTCTCCTCAGATCCCTGGGGGGAAGACCACTATTCTTGAGGTTTGAGACATCAGACACAATCAACAACGTGTAAAGTCTAAGATCCAGGGGGAGGAAGGAATTTCTGTTTATCAGCAAAGAGTGATCTTTGCTGGCAAGCACCTGGAAGACGGTGGTGCTTAGCCTGTCTGCAGCATTCCAGAGAAGCCCCCCACTCATCTCGTGTTGAGACTCTGTGATGAAGCTAAGAAAAGGAAGAAATCTTATTTTATTTTATTTTACAGTTTATTATTTTTGAGAGAGAGAGAGTGCACACATGAGTTGGGGAGGGGCAGAGAGAGAGAGGGAGAGAGGGAGAAAGCCAAGCAGACTCCACACTATCAACACAGAGCCTGAGGCAGGGCTCGATCTCTCAAACTGTGAAATCATGACTTGAGCTAAAATTGAGACTCGGATGCTTAACCAGCTGGGCCACTCAGGTGCTCTGGAAAAGGAAGAAATCTTACCGCACCTCCAAGAAGATAAGCATTCAAGAAGGAAGGTTAAGTGGCTGCCCTGAAGTACTCTGAGAGGGGTGAGAATGGCAAAATTCGTCATTTCTGTAGGGAGTGGTCTTCAGATGAATGTGGAGTTTTGATGGCCAGCAATTTAGACAGACATTACCGAGGCAAACGTCTGACTTATTGCATCAGCAACCCAGAAGACAAGTAACTGTGTATGGCTCAGTAAAAACATGAACCAAACAAGAACACCAAAGAAGACAGGATAAGATCATGAAGATCTGCCTTATCTTACAGAAGAGCCACTGTGTGAAGAGCCGGCTGGGACCTTCCAGAGAAACAGTGAGGAAAGGGACTAGGAACCCAAGCCGGCAGCAAGGAGGAAAGTCTCCAGCTGAGGCAACTATGCATATGGAGTCCTGGTAAGCACATCACCATGAGTGACCCCGGATGCTAAGGGACTCCTTAAAAATGCATTTCTGATGGATGCCCGCACTCAGGTCTTACTAAGAACAGGAAGAAAGAGGAATACGAGCAAACGCACGGAAACTAAGCCAGGTACCGGTACTCACTAAACCACATCGTAAACCGTGGTGGCTCAGTGCTGGGGTAAATAGAGGGGCAGGGCGATACGCAATGTCTGAAGTTCATCCTGTATCCAGTATGTTTGCCCTCAAAGAGGAAATGCAGCTCCGCTCTGGCATCTTACATTGATTGCCACGTATAATTATAGCTATTTTCCTGTACGCCACAGCCACATGGTAACTGGGATTTAACAGATCGTAGCATACGGAGACTGCTCAGTCAATCTAACTTATTGATAATGGTTTTTGTTTTACAGAATCGACTATTAAAGGGATGAATACATTCAAGAAAAAGTATTTCAAATAGATGGGAAAAAATGGGAATTATTCCTGAGGCTGAACCACTAAATTGTGTATGAAACCAATAAAAGTCTTCTGGTTGAGATTTGAGGGCATAACTCTACTCACCGTATCCTTTTATGAGCTACGTCCCCAGTGACCCTCGAGGATTCACAAACAGAGCTTTACAATCATTCTGCTCTTTTGAGTTCTAGCTCAATATGTTTTTCTATTACTTCACAACTGCCAGAGAGAGGTCTTTTCTAAATTGGAGCAAAAGAAGCTTGAAATTCTCTTGGATTGGATAAGCAGTAACCCTAGACCATAGATGGTTCATAATTACTCATTCGGTTATTTTCATTGAAATTATAAAGTGTTTCAGCACAAATGTCAAGGCTTTGGGGGTGACATCGCTTGACAATGAGTGATATGCAGCACTGAAGACTCAAATTCAATAAAGCAACGACTCATGAAGAAGGTGTGAGTGAGTATATACATACATAACGTACAAGGTTCTAATGTTTTCAAATTAAAGCGTTACATTTACTGCAAATAAAATTGTTATATATGCACATTGTCATTAAATCTGATGATGGATTTATGTTATTTGTGTTTGAGAATTGACAGGTAAGAAGCTACAGAAAACACCAGAACAAGCTCAGACTGAGAAATAAAAATAAGTTAGGGCATCACGCTTTATTTTAATCAAATTAGATTGATAAAGATTTTTTTAAAGGGTGCTGCTTGGAGACACCAAAGAGTCTGTTCTGATGAAGCAGAGTATGATGACTGGCAAGTTCAAGTTATCACCAGTTCACAAGGAATGAAAATTGGCCCAAGTGTAGATGGAGGTGATTAAATCATTCAGTGAAACTTAACTGGGGGGCGTGAATCTTCAGCCTCGTGGCCTTCATAAACAAGCACAAGCGAGCGGTAAAGATTCAAATCAACATTCGTACATTATCATGGAGTAAAATCACAGTCTAGACCCGCCCTCCCCCTTCCCCAATAACGGACCGGAGGCCAACCCTGCAATGTTTCAGTGACCCAAACATTTGACTACGGGTAAACAGACTCTAGGCTACCTACCAAATCTTCCATTGCTGAAGAGACCAAACACCCTAAGACGTGAACTCACATTCTTGCCCAATAAAAAGTGCCTGAGGACTCTGAATCCAGAAGATAATAAATGGATGAATGCCAGAGAAGCTGAAGAGATAAAGGAAATTCAAAGACTGTTGCTGAGAGGATTCTGGAAAAAAAAAAAAAACATCCCAGCTCTCTCTCCTTTAGGACACATGACAAGTTTGCTCTTCCAGATTCATGATTTTAAGTATGGACGTATTACTGCTTTGGGACAGTTATGAGCAGAAGCATTAGAAGCTTGTGACATATTTTGCTACATTTATCTTTACTTTTGGCAAAACTGTCAACATTCCAAAGGTGGAGACTGCTTTTTTGGGGGGCTGGTCCCTGAGCGTCTTTGCTGAGTTAGAGCCCCTCCCCCACTAAACCACATGGACACAGCACAGCATTTATTTATTTATTTATTTATCTATTTATTTATAGTAAGAAAGAGCATGAGTGGGGGAGGGGCAGAGATAGGTGGAGAGGGAGAAATGCCAAGCAGGCTCCACACTGTCAGCACAGAGCCCGATGTGGGACTTGATCTCACAAACTGCGATATCAGGACCTGAGCCAAAATCAAGAGTCAGATGCCTGATCAGCTGAGCCTCCCACGTGCTCCTAAACCTTTGTGTTTTTAAGCCACCCAGATTTGTGGGTGGCTTGATCTCAAAGGGCAACCCAGTTTATCGGATAAAGGCAAGTGGCAAAAGTCTCTTTCAAAAATCAAGAAGAAATAGAATAATTTTCAGATAAATAAAAACTGATTGTATTTCTTTTTCAATAGACTTTCCCAGAAGGAATTTCTAAAAGATGTACTTTAAAAAAAGTCTGAGGTATGAAAAGAATAGTGAACAAAGAAATGTGTAAACAAATATGTTTTGAATAAAATAATAATTATCATAATGTATGACATGTG
Organism: Helogale parvula; assembly: GCA_004023845.1. NCBI lineage: Eukaryota > Metazoa > Chordata > Mammalia > Carnivora > Herpestidae > Helogale > Helogale parvula. Next base: position 32,468 of record PJEM01012108.1, read on the forward strand.
AATTTTCTTAAGTATATTATTAAAATACTAACAACAGAATTAACATTAGTTCAAAAGTCAGGATAATATTCTACTAGTTGCTAGTCTATGAGTTAACATATTGATGAATTTCAGACTTTCAGTACACTTGCCATATTGCAAGGGTGCCAGCAAAAGAAAAAAGTATAACACTGAAACTAGTAATGTCACAAAATGGAATTTGAAAAGCAAAAATAAAAAAATACATATTCAATTCAAACTATGAAAACATTGATAGAAAAGAAAACATTCTTTTCTCCCCAAAATCGGAAAACAGAAAAAGATCCAACTATATCAATAATTCCAATACATATAAATGCAATAAATTTTCTTATTAAAGTTTAAAGATTTTTAACTATATTTTAAAACAAAATTTAAAAATAATTTTACTAAAATAAAATAGCATTAACATTTAATTATAAAATTAAATAACTTTAAATGATATGATATAGATATGAAATATAGAGACAAAAAGATTCCCAGAGAGAAGAAAAACACATAGTAGAAAGTACATCGTTTTCCCCTTTAGGCATTTCCCGAGCGCTAACAACCGACTGAGAAGTTGAAAGAACACGGACCTCAGAGACGGGATAGATTCACGGGACTGAAGGAAGGAAAGCGGCGTATCCCAGCTGCTGTGGCAGGCAGCGTATGAAGGGAAACGTTTCCGAGAAAAGTTAAATTAAGAGAACTGAATGTGAAATCATGTACTTGTTTCTTCCCCTCCAGGCTGCTACGCCCAAGGCCTGAAGAGCCAACAGCTCACGTGTGTGTGGCACCAATAGGCAAAGATACAAAGCAGAACCTTTAGCTATCTTGCAGTAATGGAGAGTCAAAAGTTGGAATTGTCTACCCAAGACCATGGACCATGGTAAATGTTATGATTGTCCGGTGGAGGCCAGATCTAATGAAATCAAATATCCGGCTTCTGATCATCTGGGTTCCTGGTCAGATAAACAGAAGCTGCTTCTTCTTTGACTCTCTGACAGAGACAAAGTAAACCCACGTTGAAGAAAGATAATATCATAACAATGTCCACCATTCAATCGCAAACTGCCAAGATATACGACCAAAGAAACAAGAGTCGAAAAGCAAAAAGTCAAGAAAGGCAGACATACAGATGAACCACATTCTGGAATTTGCAGATATGGCTTTAAAATAACTCTGATTAATGTGTCCCATAAAATAGATTACAAGAAGTAGAAACTATGGAATTAAAAAATATAAGCATTAAATTCGATTGAATTGCAAGTATTTGGGAAGCTGGAAATATTGACAAAAGATTAAAAAAATATACACACTCTGATACAACAATTCCACTCCAGGAATATACACCCACGATAAATATGGATACAGATGCATATATAACATCAGTCATGCCCGACATTTATAGAAGAATCGCCTGTAACAGCAAAACAAATCAAATATTTTATTAACGGTAGAATGGATATATGCTCTGTATTGCAGTTAAACGGTGGGATCCCTTACAACATGAAAATGAGTGACCCGGCGCTACCTGCAACACGCATCACATCGACCCAGTGATGAGCCTGGAGAGCCAAGTCGGCAGTCTCTAGTAAATTTGAAAGTGTGCATAGCCTTTGACAAAGGTGAGCTACCTAAAATACATTCCTTAGAGAAAATCTCCTCAGGAGAACACAGACATATATGTGAAAAACACTAGAAACAAGAAAGGTTCATATCAACTCACCCAATTTACCCATTATTAATTATAATATGTTCATACGATCATGCTCCACCACAGTTAAGATAAATACTCCATAACTACTTGTGTTAATTTGGAGAGTAAAAATTATGTTGAATGAAAAAGAATACAGCCCCACTGAATTAAGTGAGAATGGCACCGTTTATATAAAATTTTAAACACAAAGCAATTGTATATATCATTTGCAAAGACATGCATGTGACGCTGAAGAACAGAAATGTGTGTTAAAACCTGCTCTGTATTTCCATTTACCATCTCAGGTAGGCAAGAAACGGAACAGAGGTATCTTTTATTTGCATCTGTGTCATTTTATTTCCTTAACGCTTGATCGGAAGCAAATGACATATGTTAAACCTACTGTCCATCATGCCACTCTGTACTTCTGTATATTTGTAATACATTATATTAAAATTTACAGGATAGCAGATTTACAGTGATATTCAGATACCCCCAACTTATTCACCATCTGTTATTTAATATGCCAATGGATAACTGCTAGTATTTATTAAATGTTTACTTTTCTGTCAGGGACTGTAAGTATTTTATGTAGATAATGTTATTGATTCTCTCTTGAGAATCCCAAGTTTGGAATTTCTGCCTCTCTATGCATAAATGAGGTACAAATATTCTGAAGGAAAAACTCAATTCACAAACCTCATATGTGGGGAAATAATTTGCACTTCAAATTGGCAAAGGAGAAGGGGGCTCAGGAAGAGGTGGCGAGGGCACCTAAGGAGACCCTGGCTGAGACTCTGCTCCCAGGGGACTTGAGAGTGACAATAACTCAGATGCAGGGGCATGGCAGCTGGCAGGGGGTCCCACGTGACTCGGCTGAGTGCTTCCCAGGCTGTGGCCAAGGTGGCTCAGGTTACAGACAGCTCGCTGGTGCCACGGGGCTGCCTTCAGTGCAAACTCACTTGTGTGCAAGGGAGTCACTTCATTTCCTTTCTTGGAGGAGAATCAGGAAGAGAAAATAGCCTCAGTGATTCTTTCCCTCAGCCCACGAGGCATCTCCCTTCCAGGGCCGGATAAAAATCGAGATGTCTCTGATCTGACACCAAAGCCTCTGAATTCAGAGGAAGAACCCCATGGGCAAGGGTCAAGGAACAGAACCCACCCAGCGCTCCCTAAGAAAACCAGCCATCAGTGACCTGAAGACGGTTAGCATAACGGCTCTCCGATTTGATTTCTGCATGGTCCCCTTGCTCTCAGAAAGTTGCTTTCACCTCATATCAGTTACTAGCTGAAATACTTTGGCAACTTCCAGAGACCCAGTTGTTTCTGAAATAGGATTTCAATCTTAGAGAATCTGAATTAATTCTCCAAGAAGACACCTCATCTTTCATGTGCAGATCAGTGATAAATAAAACTGTAGCATCTACTACAAGCTTTGTGTTTCAACTGTTGAAGGCTGTTCCTCCTATTCAGACTGAGGTCAGCGCTCCACACTGGCTCCGTGTCCCGACTCACGCTGGTGCGGTCATGGACTCCCCGTGTCGCTCCTAGAAGGGACTCGCGTGTGCTGCTGACCACTGTTGTAGGCATTTGCTTCAGGATGGGTTATGCCCTTTCCCTCCCTTGAGGACTGTCACTTGCTTTTCTAGGCCAACCTAAAGAGTGTCAAGTTCAGAACAAGTTACCCACATGCCCATCTGTCGCCTAGAGCTCCCACTGGCAGAGACCCCCAGCCGTAATTCTTGGTTCATCAGATGGACTAGTACCGAAGATTGGATGGATCTGGGATAAAACCCCCGGAAGAAGACGAGGTAGAGATGGAACACAGCACCTCAAGGGCATAGACCTTTGTTCTGCATCTTTTCCAAAAACAAGGAAGGCCAATGTGGGGGAACAGGGTGTGTGAGGGGGAAGGTGGAATGAGATAATTCCAGGGGAAGACTTGAGGTCCTGGAGGACCTTACAGGCCATGAGACGGACTTAGAGACTTATTTTCTTTTTATTTTATTCTTAGTGCCTAGGAAGCCCCTGGAAAGGCTCCAGCAGAGGGGCGAGCTAGAGCGAATGGGAAGCCAGCAAGTTTGGAACCCACCACGGGAGTCCAAGGAAGTGGCTTGTCTATTGCAAAAGAGATGAAAGATATGGTGTATTTTTTAAAGAAAAGAAGAAGAACTGAATACAGATCAGGAGCACCTTGGTGGCTCAGTCAGTTAAGTGTCCGACTTCAGCTCAGGTCATGATCTCGAGGTCTATGAGTTCAAGTCCCGCGTCGGGCTCTGTGCTGACAGCTCAGAGCCTGGAGCCTGCTTCGGATTCTGGGTCTCCCTCTCTCTCTGCTCCTCCCCTGCTCACTCTCTCTTCCTCTCTCTCTCAAAAATAAATAAACATTAAATACATTTTTTTGGAATGATGGATCAGATGTCACGAAAGCTGTAAGCAATGCTCACATTCTCTGCTTCCGGCTTTGTTCTGTGAGACTCCTGGGTCTGACACTGTGTCATGCTCCCTTATCAACTCACCCAGCCTCTGCTGGTACAGAAGTGGGTGCAGTTAGCTCTAATTCAACATAAGTAGATTACATCATTAGAACATATAATTAGAACATATTCTAACATTCCTTCTACTTAAAAATATTAAGTGACTAAATTTTGCTGAATAAATTGATTGATTAAAATTCATGGAGCCCAGAATTTTGGAAGAAACAACCAGATGATTCGGATGCTTGCTAAGCGCCCAAATGTTGGTTTGGGCTGAGGTCCTGACCTCAACATGCCATGCACCACAATCTTAGTCTCCTGAGTTCACGCCCTGCATCAGGCTCTGCTTTGATAGTGTGGAGCCCGCTTGGAATTCTCTCTCTCGCTCCCTCTCTGTCCACTCCCCCCCAACTCATGCTGTTTCTCTCAAGATAAATAAATAATCTTAAAAAAGAGGAACAACTAGATGATTGAATGATGGGACCTATTACTGATAAGAAAGACTGAGAGATGAACAGATATGAGACAGGAGCGTATGAGCTCTGAATTGGACATCATGTTTGAGATTCCCATCGGCATCTCTAGTAGATTCCAAATGGAGATGGTAGGTAAGCAATTACACAGGAGAATCTAGAACTCAGGGAAAAGTTTGGGTTAAAAACATACATTTTAGAGTTTGTAGCATATAGGTAATATATAGAACTCTTAGGTTTTTCTAAAGCAAATTAAGTCCACAAGTTGATATGTAATACCAATCAGGAAAAATCATTGCACCTCAGTTTATTCACAGTAGGAAAGAGAGTGAAAAAATCATGCCATCTAAAAGTAGAGCAACTGAAAATAAGGGCATGTCCGTGCTGTGGAATCATGCACAATCATTTAAAATAATATTTATAAGCATCTGGAATATTTAGAGGAAATGGTGATAATATAAAATTACATAAAAATTTTATGGTATAAACAGTTTGTATGTGTTTTTTTAAGTTTATTTATTTATTTTGAGAGAAAGAGAGAGAGGGAGGGGCAGAGAGAGAGAGAGAGAGAATCCCAAGCAGGCTCCATACTGTCAGTTCCGAGCCTGATGTGGGTCTTGAACTCACGAACTGTGAGATCATGACCTGAGCTGAGGTCGAGAGTCAGATGCTTAACCAACTGAGCCATCCAGTTGCTCCGATCAGTTTGAATTCAGTTATAAAACTGTAAACGTCTACATAGAAAAAAAATACTAGAACGAAGTCTAAGAAAATAACGGAAATTCTCTCATCATGGTGGAAACATGAGTGAATAAAACATAAGTCTCCATATATTTTGATTTTTCAAGATATACTCAACTGAATATTTGTTAATTTTAATTTTATGTTAGAAAATTATTTTGGAAGAAGAAAATGACAGCTTCTGGTTACCTGTTATAGACAGCTAGAGATGAGTTCCTAACAGCCTTGCCTTGGCACTTGCTAAGGGAAAGGAATAAAGCAAATTGAGCACCTCATGAGAAAAATGTAATAAATAGAAGACGCTGTTGATGCATAGCATCCACCGTGTTTTATTGCAATGAGGTTTCCAGAGCCCAACTGACCAATTTGCAATCCGCTCCATCTTTACTTCAATGTTAATAAATACTTCACGTCTCCACTCTGGCCACTGCTCCTGTGGTCTCACTGCATCATTGACCTGGCAGGCAAGCACCCCTTGACCTTCGTCATCAATTGCTGCTTGTGCTTACCCGCCAGATTCACGCGAAAGCCAGCACCGTTTCTTTTTGTTTATAAAAGCTGCACTCAATTCAAATCAATAAGGCAAGCGTGACCAGTGTGAAGAAATCTCATGAAAAGATTCATTGGTTGAAGGAATCGTAGAGAATTGTTGCTTCTCTCATGTTGTGGACTCACGGCACCAGGAGGAGGCGGCACCCTGCGTGGGCGGCCGCAAGCGCGTCGGAGGCCATCAGGAGGAATTGAACAGCCCTGTCTTGTTAGAAACCACCACGACGGCCGGCCACATTGTGGACTTGGAGTGACGGTGTCTTGCTTCTGTCTTTCGTGAGAATGCAATGACCTACTTGGAAAAACGTGGCGCCCAGTGTGCCTACAGCAGATGACAGTGATTTCCACTTTATCTGCATATTTTCCAGATCCTTCTTTCCATCTTCTAGAAAGTTTTTAAAAAGAAATAAATTTTTTAAAAAGTAATAACTTGCCCTGGGTTTCTTGGGTGGCTCAGTTGGTTAAGCGTCTGACTTTGGATCAGCTCATGATCTCACAGGTCATGAGTTCAAGCCCCAAGTTAGGCTCTGTGCTGACAGTTTGGAGCCCAGAGCCTGCTTCGAATTCTGTGTCTCCCTCTCTCTCTCTCTGCCTCTGCCCTCCTTTCTCTCTCTCTCTTTCAAAAATAAATAAAAATTAAAATAATAATAATAATAATAAGCCTTTTTGATACCTTCTTCCAAACTATTTCCCCATTTGAATTCCCTATCCTAGGACGTCTATTCTAACAATTGTTCATGTTGAAAACTCACCTTGTAGCCAACACATCAGCAAATATGTTGGGCTCTGCTTTTAAAATGCATTTGTAATCCAACTGTTCTTCATTGGCCTTTGGACCACCACCATATTCTGGCCCCAAACCCCATAATCTGTCCCCCAGATAACTGAAATCTCTGATTATGCTGCTTTCTCCTCCCCTGGCTTCCCTTCTGTCCCTAAAGTGACAGCAGCTGGAGTGATGTTTATAAAACGTAACTCAGACCTCACCACCCCCGCTTCCAGAGCGGTCCTGGGCCGCACCGCCACACATCAGGGAAAAGCCCAGAGCCCCCGTGTCACCTGGCAGCCAGCCTCCGGTCCCAAACGTCTGCTGCATTTCTGGGCAGCATGTGAACCATGGCTGCCATGTCTTTCCACACTGGAGCGATTCGGGGAAACAGGAAGTCTGTCAAAGAACGAGGAAGAAAAGAAGGTAATGAGAGAATAAGCAGAAGTGGGAAGAGAGCCTGACACTCCTATTTCCGTCTTTGAGGCACTTATTCCTTTTTCCAGGCCCACATAGGCTCTGCATGGCTTTAAAACCTGGGAGAGGATACAAAATGCACAGGTAGGCTCTCAGCAATGCTGGAGGCTTTTGGAAGAACAGTCCCTACCATGCCTCCCTTGGAAAAAGATGGCCAGCCTCTCCTGCAACACATTGGAAACTCTAAGGAAGCCTTGTATTAGATAACAGGGTCACCAGGGACCTGAAGAAGCATCAGGGGCAAACTGAGCACAAGCCTTCTTGTCTGAATCTAGATCATGCTTTCAAAAGTCATAGATTCTATGCTTCTCTGTTTGTGATGTCAATTCTCAACTCACTAAGAATAGCCGATTGATGTTTTTTGAGCTATAGGTTCCAGACCACACAGAGATTACAATCAAATGTTCTCACAAAATAAATAAAGAAATAAATAAAACCTGGGAGTGAGAGCTAGCTGTGCCCCTTCTCAGGAACCAAGCCAGCCGACCAAGGACACAGGGAGTCCTGCCACTGAGTGGCTCGAGTGCGGAAGACTTGCTCTCGGATACAAGAAAGATCGGCCCCGACTGAAGGACCCAAGGAGTTGACACACCGCTCCATTTACGGGGAAGGCTACTCAGTGTTACATGAGGTGTGTGTGTGTGTGTGTGTGTGTGCACGCGCGTGTTCTAGCAATGACCACCCGTGTTCTCTAATGTGCGGGAGGCATGCTAGACGCCAGGAAGGAGAGCTGGCCTCACGCGGGGAGCCTCACGGCATTCCTGAGCGCCGACAAGAGATCGCACGGGTATTTGCAACCCTTTCCAGAGCAGCACGGATGCTTTCGAAGTACACTTCAAAGAACAACATGGATTCAAAACTTCACCTATTAAGGAAATAACAAGAATATGGAAAACACCTTAACACTAGGTTCAGAGATTTGAAGAAGAAAGGTCGGACCACAGACCACCATCCCAGAAAGGACTCGAAGACAGATGACTTCCTAATAAGTGTATTGACTATGTACTCCAGTCAACCAGTCAATAATAAAAGTGCAATCACAAAAGTAAACATCACTGAAAAAGGAGTTATAGGGATCATAAAGCCTCTTATTTTTTTAATTTATATATGATATTCTTTTATTTTTTTATGTTTATTTATATTTGAAGGAGAGAGAGAGAGAGACAGCACGTGAGTGGGGAGGGGCAGAAGGAAAGGGAGACACAGAATCGGAAGCAGCTCCAGGCTCTGAGCTGTCAGCACAGAGCCCTACGTGGGGCTCGAACCACGAACTGTGGGATCATGACCTGAGCCAAAGTCAGACACCCAAATGAATGAGCCACCCAGGTATCCCTATTTTTTTTATTTGAGAGAGAGAGAGAGAGAGAGAGAGCATGCACACCAGTGGGGACAAAGAGGCAGAAAGAGAGAGAATCTTAAGCAGACTCCATGCTGAGCACCCAGGCGCCAAACAAAAGCCTTTTAGAAAGAACTAAGTCAAGTTATAAAAGATAATGCAAATGATAACACACTTAATAAGTTAAATAAAATACGAAAACAATAGAAGCACCTGGGTGGCTTAGTCAGCTCAGCGGCGACTCCTGATTTCATCTCGGGTCGTGATCCTAGGGTCTTGGGATCTGCCCCTGTATCGGGCTCCTTGCCGGGCTTAAGATTCTGTCTCTCTCTCTCTCTGTGTTCCTCTTCCTGGCTTGTGCTCTCTTTCTCTCAAATAAAATAATAAAAATGAAATGAAATGAAATGAAATGAAATAGTAAATTAGTTATGAAAGACCAGGACAAAAATTCCTGAGCACACTGCCCCCCCCCATTTTTTCCAAGGAATGGATCTATGACTTTTTTAACTTGCCACAGAGAAGAGAAGCAGCAGGCTAGGAGCCTTCTTCCTGCGGAGAAGCAGGAGGTGTGCCCGTGGTCGCCCCGGGCCCGCCTGCCAGGGTGCAGCTCTCGGCCGAGGAAAACAGAGCTGAGACCGCGTTGGATCCTCGCACCCCTGCGTTGTCTGCGAGGCCTTCGAGCAGCATGGCTGTTGCCATGCAGTCCTCTGGGCCCGTCAAGTCCCCTGAACATCGTACTGAGTTCATTCAAAGAGCATTTCTGTCACTTGTAACCAATGATGCTGACAAAGGCAAAGCATTATAGAGTTTTGAAAAGAAGATGTGTTGGGGCGCCTGAGTGGCTCAGTTGGTTAAGCTTCCGACTTCGGCTCGGGTCATGGTCTCATGGTTCATGGGTTCAACCTCACCTCAGGCTCACTGCTGTCGGTGAGAACCCCACGTTGAATCCTGTCTCCCCCTCTCTCTCTGCACCTCCTCTGCTCATACTTTCTCTCCCAAAAATAAAATAAATTAAAATTAAAATGTTTCAAAAAAGAAAAGAATATTTATCTCCAAATTATCAGAGTAAAAAATATATATAAATGATAACATATACTAAAATAGCAAAATTTTAAAAGCAAAATTATCAGTTTATTAGGCTAAAAACAGAAGAACAACATCTAAAATTCTTAAAATTATTTTAAATAAAACACTCTATAGGAAAGTTTAATTGGGTAAAAAAAAAAGTCAACTACGTAAGAAAAAATGGGCAGAGGCAAATGGCTACACTGTGTGACTGTAGACTGTCTGAAAAACAGATAACAACAGTATTGAAAAGCAAAGTGAGGTTTTGTGTGAAAGACTAAATGATTAAAACAGAATCATCTTTGTTGCTGAAAGGTATAATCAAAAGTGCTCCTATGAACATGTATATTCTGTTTAATTTTACTTAGAAATACTTTATGAAAATTTCATTCTAGGAGGGAAATTCAAGGAAATATTGACGGAAACCCAAGAGTAATAACAAATATTATGACATTGCTCTCAGTCTGGAAAAATCAAATAGACAAAACAAAGTAGAATTTAATAATATAATTGTAAAGTTTGTGCACAGGTGTACATATTTATGTCTAAAGCCTAAAAATAAACAATATACTTTCCTTTCAAGCGGAATGGAATACAGGAATAACGTCTTTACAAGGAGCATTTAAAATTCAATTCAGGGGCGCCTGGGGGGCTCAGTCGGTTGAGCGTCCGACTTCGGCTCAGGTCATGATCTCACAGCCAGTGGGTTTGAGCCCCTTGTCGGGCTCTGTGCTGACAGCTCAGAGCCTGGAGCCTGTTTCAGGTTCTGTGTCTCCATCTCTCTCTGCCCCTCCCTGACTCGCTCTCTGCCTCTGTCTCTCAAAATAAAATAAAGACATAAAAATTTTTTTAAAATAAGATTTCATTTGGTTGATGTAGAATGGATCACGGAGTTGAGTTACAGGCAGAGACTTTACAGCCAGAGAGTCTGATGCGCAGAGAAAACCGCCTTTCACATTGTAAAACCTCCCTGTCATTGAAAAGGGCTCTTTTCTTTCTCATGAAAAAACTTTCCCTGTGAATTATCCTTTCCTAATGAGAGATGTTTACAATTAAAAGGCTCTCAAAACCTTTGTGTTTCTAGCATGGGCACTCTTCCGGGTTCCATCAAAGGGCCAACCTGTAGTAATGACATGAACTCTGACGGTTAGACATGCATTTGCTCACATGCTTACCATTCATTGAATAAATATTTATTTTGCACTGACTGTATACCAGACATGATACCAGGGCGGGCATGCAGGAGTGAGTGGTGGTGACTTCACGTCAGTTAAATTTTCATGGAAATATTGAAAGTGCTAAGAAGAGAAAGAACAGAGTTTCCAATACTGAACATCTAATCTTCAAGGACCAAAAACAGGCACAGTAATGAAACTGAGAAGTAGTACCTCCAACACAAAAACTGCTATTTGCAAAATATCAGAAAGTTACCTAAAGCCCTGAGCTGATTTTCTTGGGTTGACTACCGAAACACCGATGCCCACTTTTCACGATGAGGGTGAGGAATAAATGTAACAATACAAAAAAGTCACTCGGCATATAATAGTCGCTCTATTATGAATGTTCATGAGTCGTGGACAAAACAGTTCACAGGCATTGGTACTGATCAGATGGGATTCCAAGCTTATTCATCATGACTTTACTTCTTTGTCTCTGTTCTGCAGAGGGGATAAAATATTAATGTGAACCACATGAATTTGTGGATATTTGTGTGGCTCACTCAATCCAGGGTTCCTGGTCCGAGGGCTGCCTCTCCCGAGGGGCTGCGAGGAGTTGGTGGCATAATACAAAACACATTCGGCATCTGAGGGGTGCCCCTTCCCTCCTACCCAAGTGTTTGGATCATCTGTAGGAGAAATGGAAGGTCCTGGTTGCGAGCACCCAGTCTTAAAAGCTGTGATCTCCTCCGTCAGCTCAAGGCTCTGCATGGCAGGGAAGAACAGACCGTGGCATTGGCCCACACCAGTCCAGCCACCAGCTTCTCTGGATGCTCAGAAAAAGACAGGGAGGATCCCTTTTGCTTCTGCCTTGGGAGACAGGTTCAACTTGCAGGAAACATACACACGGGTTAAGCTTTTGATTACTCACAGCGTGCAAATGCCATCTGCCATCAGCTTTGTTATGTGAAGGGCATGTTTCAATGGGGGAAGTCTTGCTAAGCTAGGACCCACCCAGAGGGCCCCATTTATCAACATCTACATCATCGGTAGGTAGTCACTGCTTGTCACGGTGGTTCAAGGTGAAGGGTCATGACCTCCTTGACATGTGAGCCTCTCCCGTGTGGACAGGGGCATACTCAGCGGCCCCCATGACTGAGCAGTAGAATCATGACTGAGGGAGGCTCGTGTCACGCCGATATTAACCTAGAACCACACTTACTAGTAGGTGGTGGGAAATACCGGAAGTTCAACATTACTCATCCTAGTCTAGCATACCAACTATCTCTTCCTCATCATGAGTGCGATGGGCCTGGGAGATGGAAGACCAGGGACTGTGACAAGAAGGACACCATCCTAACCCAATGAACCCGTCCTGCTCTTGTGAGGCCCGGAAAACGAATCACCCCCAGGCATCTCCAGTGCGCACCTCACCTAGTCCCACCGCACCCCGTCCCCGGTCACCGCATAGAGTTTTCTTGCTGAGGGGCTTATATACAGTACAGAACAAAGTATAAATTAATTCAGTCTTGTGGATAGCAAGTGCAGCAAGAACATGGCGTCGTTTTCCTTAAAATAGCTCACTCGGTGCGTAAACCCACCTGGAAATGTGTGAACCCAGACTCCTCATTCCCCTGCAGGCGTACATGCGCACACTCTTCTGAGACATACAACTTGCCCGGATCTTACAAACCAGTTTGGTGGCCGCTCAGAACCCTCTAGAGAGCTGGGAGAAGCCCCAGCCATCCGCCTGGCATATTTCTCTTCCTCCACATAATATCACTTTGCCAGTGTCTTAAAGTCTCATTTCATACACAACCCTGGAATTTCACTAATCTGAGCAAATGATTCCTCTCCTCCTTCAGGAAGGAGGAGACCACATGACTTCGCTCCACCCGTCAGTCTCCATAATAGATAACCAAGAAAAAGTGGGAGTGCCCAAACCTCAAAACATGTTTCCAAAAAAAGCAAATAACTATTACTGTAGCACCTAAAACATTTAGCTTTTAACTGTTTTCAGCCTGGGAAAATTGGAAATTCTGAATGCTTTCTGATAAGAAATTAACTTGTCTTTCTTCTATTGTGTAAAATAGAAGTCATTAAAAAGAAATTCGGAAATAATTTTAATGGTATAAGAAAATATTCACTAAAGGTAAGAGAAAAAAATGGATTAAAGCATTCGTATGTTTTGATTCCTGATATATTAAACAAATGCACACTCAGAAAACAATTCAATAAAGTATGAACAGTGTGTGTTTCAATTTTATGTTCTTCTCTATCATTTTTCTATATTTTCCATGAGTGTTAAGAAAAATATTATCTGACACTGTGAAGCCATGTTGGGATTCTCTCTCTCTCTCTCTCTCTTTGCACCTCCCCCACTGATGTGCTTGGTCTCTTTCTCTCTGTCTCTCTGAAAATAAATAAACTTTAAAATAAAAAGAAAGAAAAAAGAAATATTTCACATATGGACAAATGCTTTCTAAAATCGTTTTAGTGATTCCCAAGGAAAGACATGACATAATGCTCTCACTGTTCATTGGTAGGAAACCAATAGGTTTAGAATAGCACATTCCTGGAAAATGGAAGCTGAGCAGTTTTAAGTTTTTACCGCATAGTAAGGATTTCACATTTTTTCAGTGAGTAATTAAGGCCTAAGGACAGGGCATTTCTTAGAAGCTTATAAGTGCCAGGGTTAACTGCCAAGGATGAGTTCTTTCTTTATTGCTTAATTACATCAAATCAACTTAGTGTTTTTTTTCAAAGCAGAAGTGTCTTTTAGTAAACCAATTTAGCACATTTCTGTATCTGTGCTTGTCAATGAATGACTCATACTTCATTTCTATTATACTAATATCTTTCATGATATGTATATATCAAAAAATTGGGTTGTAAAGAAAGTAGCAAATATTTCAAAAAATATTTAAAAGAGAATTAATAACTCACTTATACACTGTTAGTTAATAAGAGAAAAATGTTGTCAAATAAAGTGACGAAAATGAAAAATATCAATCCTAATGTGGCCTGAGGTGGAAAACAGAGAAATGAGTCATAGAAGAGTTGGCCTGATTAAACAGATGCCCTGTTCTTGCACAAGAACGTCAGGTGGGCAGCAAGATAGAGGGAAACAATCACATTTCCCTTTGTATTATTCTCCATTCAAATAGTATATGACAGAGGGGCACTGGGTGGCTCAGTTGAGCATCTGACTCTTGATTTCAGCTCAGATCTTGATCCCAGGATCGTGGGATCAAGCCCTGCACTGGGCTCTGTGCTGAGCATGGAGCCTGCTTAAGATTCTCTCTCCCTCTGCCTCCGCCCCTTGCCCTGCTCATGTTCTCTCTCTCTCTCTCTCTCTCTCTCTCTCTCTCTCTCTCTCTCTCTCTCTCTCCCTCTCTCTCTAATAAAAAAAGTAGATGAGAGAAAAGTCTACTATAAAATCTAATTTTAGTCTGTCTTTCCTACTCACTTGCAGCAGGACCACACAAAATCCTTCCAGCCCCCACCCCCTCCCTCAACCACCAGTCGTCATGATGAACTTCAACCAAGATGGCAGAACAGGATGGTCGTAGATGTTCTCCCTGACTCTGACAGAGCCCCTAGACCACTGGGCTGATGTGGGGAGCAGCTGAGATCTTAGCTGCTCTGCTGCTTCGCCATTTTGCTAGCCAGATTTGTCACTCCCTGAAGGGAGTTGCAAAATAAACAGGGAAGCGCCACTCCCTGTCAGAGAAGCCAAAAAGACCAAAGATCAACCGCCAGGGTAGTATTCGGCCCCTCAGGCGCTGTGCTAAAACAATTTAGTCCGGTTCCACTTTCACTCCAGTCTTAATCTCTTAACCCTGTTTCCTAGCAACCGACCTATGTCAGCTACATTAGCTACCATCAGCTACCTTGTTTGTCCCGCCCTGAAAGCCTTTATAAGAGACAGTTTTCTGAATAAACTCTCTCTCTCTTGCCTGATCGGAAACCGTGAGTAGTGTCTTTATTCGCTGCGTCTCCCTCTTCCGCGGCCCCTTGTTTCTCTCCCTCCCTCAGGAAAAGAACCCGCCCCGATTCTCTGCCCTGCCGATCGGGGCGGACGAGTTAGGTGCACCCGAACGCCGGGAACAAATGCGTCCAAACCTGGCTTCGGGATTAGACATTCGAGACACGACATATTGGGGCTGAGCGAGGGAGCAACGACATATTGGCGACCCAACACAGGGCTCAGTGAGGGAGCAGGACTTTGGCGACCCAATGCGGGACTGAGTAAGAGGGATCTAGTGAAGAAACCAATCAAAGAGAAAAATAAGAAGAGAAAGAGGTTAACAGCCGAATTTAGAGTTTTATAAGAGACGGCCACGCGTTGGCACAGTGCTCAGGATTTATAGGAGACGGCCACATGCTAGCCCACTGCTCAAAATTTATAGGAGATGGCCACACACTGGCACAGTGCTCAAGTTTATGATCAGTGATTTTGGGGCAAAAATTAAGCATAGTCTAAGCAGAGACTCTTAGAGCACAGGGAGTGAAAGTTAAGAAAAAGCAATTAAGTGTTTTCAGTGTTTTTCTAATGTTTCGATCTTGTTTGTAAAACCTCTGTGTAGGGAGAATGATAGCATCTGGAGTGTGTGTGTGTGAGTGAACCTTTGTTTGTCTTTGCGCCTTTGTTTGTCTTTGCGTCACTATATTATAAAAAATAAGGGATAAGAAATAGGGGGCAATTACAGAGTCTGTTATACTTGTTTTTGGTTTGCTGCAAATGCCCTCCCATAAAGATAGGCAAAGTTAGAGTCAAGAATGTAAATTAAGCTTTGAGCCATAAAGAGTCTAACGAAAGAAAACTCTTTATTGATATTAAGAGAGTAAAATAAGTCTTGAGCCATATGGAGTCTGAGAAGGACTCTATATAGATGTTCTTCCACCCTAAAGATGGCGCCAGTAGCCTGCTCCTACCTGCACTGAAAAAATTTTAAACTGGGAATTTTTCTCTGCCCCCTGCGGAGCCTCTCATCTTGCTCTTGCTCTCCGTTCCCCCGCCCCATTGCCCAGGGCAACCAGAGGGCCTCAGGTTACAACCGCTGGGCGGGGAGAGGCCAATTTGCATAAGAAACAATAGACCACAAAAAATCAATTTTTGCACCAAATTTTGAGGTTAAATTTAACTATAGGGAACAAGCATCTTACCTGGGCTCAAATAAAACTTATTCAATGCTTAAGTTTGTTGGTTAAAACAGAAATTTTTGTTTTATCTAAATCTACCATAAGTCAAATAGGTTTCTGTGATCTCTACTCCAGCCAACTTTTAATCAAACGTATGTTAAAAGAAAGGTAAATTTGGTCTGGTCTATAGTCTTCATGAGTAATTGTTAAAATGGTTTTAAGGATTCTTAGTAAGTTAAAATGTTAAGATTTTACTTGATAATAAATTAAGATTAAATTCATTGGCTGTCTAACAAGTTAAAACTAAGGCACAAGCCACAAGGCCTGTCGATGTCGGTGCTCTTTAACTTGGGCAAAACAACTGGGGATATTTAAAACTGTTAAAAAGCTGCTTTGTACTTAATTTATTCAAAAGTTTATCATCTAAGAAGAAGTTTTGATTACTAAGCCCTTAATGGGAGAGTAAGATTTCTTTTTTTTTATTAGATGATTATTTATTATTTATTTTTTATTTTTTTTAACTTTTTTTTCTTATTTTTTTTCCATAATATTTTATTGTCAAATTGTTTTCCATACAACACCCAGTGCTCTTCCCCTTAAGTGCCCTCCACCATCACCATCACCTCTTTTCCCCTCTCCCCCTTCCCCTTCAACTCTCAGTTCGTTTTCAGCATTCAATAGTCTCTCAAGTTTTGCATCCCTCTCTCTCCCCAACTCTCTCTCCCTCCTCCGCTCCCCCTGGTTCTCCATTAGGTCTCTCCTGTTTTCCTGTTAGACCTATGAGAGCAAACATATGGTTTCTGTCCTTCTCTGCCTGGCTTACTTCGCTCAGCATGACACCCTCAAGGTCCATCCACTTTCCTACAAATGGCCATATGTCATTCCCTCTCCTTGCCAT